>JAXQQM020088433.1:0-33348 GCA_034641835.2 Pinus albicaulis | reverse complement strand
TCAGTATCAGAGCAGAGAAAGAGTATCAAATTTTGAAGACAAGAGTGAACCAGAGCTGTAGTTTTATGGGTATATTGGCGGGGATTACGGCTAAGACAGTTATCAAAAGCCTAATACCCGGCTCAGAACACGGATTAAAGTAAAACCTAAAAGTGTTCATCAGACAGATCGCCTCCACCGCCATACTTTGAGGCGAATTGATTCCTCAACCACCACAGTGCCACCTATTGCCTCAGAATGCTCAATCAGAGGATGAATTTATTGAACAAGATCAGATATTATGCCTCGAACAACCAAAGAAGTTATTACTGCACCGGATTTCAATGACAGAATGTTTGCAGAGTAACCCTAACAGTACGCAGAGCCTCAAAGGTCAACATAAGCTCTCTTCGAGCTTACTTCTTAAGTATAAACACATTAATGCAATGTAACACCTGTAGAATTTCTTCATCGAGCCTCACGGGGTCGGGAAGACATTAATTCTGCATTGATTGTATTTGAGATCTTTTTATCAGATCTCACCTCCTCATCCTTCTATAAATACTCCAGAAGAAGATGAGTGAGGGGTTGGATTAGTTGGTTGTCAATGTAATTGCTGAAGCGCTGTAGCTGTTTCTGAGTGGAAAACTCTTGACTGTAAATAGTGGTTTCATGGGCCCTTGGAGCTCTGCTTGTAACAGATAGGTTAGGTTGTGAGGAGAGGTAAATTAAAACATTGGGTTTGAAGATTGTAACCGGTTTGAAGCAATCAATACAAGCTGATTTATGGGATCCTGGTCTATGCTGATGGTGATGTTATTCTCACTGTAACTTGTCATTTTATTTTTGTTTTCAATTTGTTTCATTTTCCACTATAAAGAACAGTTTAAACAGTGTTAGAGTTTGCTGTACACCAGTGACCTTCTCTGGCTGAAAAATATTTATCCCAATGTTTTCTTCTTATTGTGTTATTTAGAAATGATTTAATTCAGTCTAAGCACAGAGATGCTGGCGTTCCCTCATCTTTTCGTCACTGCTGAATGTTATTTTTAAATGTTACTTTCATATATGTTGTGTAAGGAATGAATTGAGGAAATCAAAGGTTAGCCCTGAGTCCCTTTCTTGTCTGCTCAACTATTTGTCTGTTTCCCTTAGGATGTGTCAAAAGCTGACTAGTTTCAAAGTACTTATCAGATCTTGGGCCATTCTGTGTTATCTTGGTGAGTGTCTTGGAAGTAACTAAGTAAAGAAGAACTAAGATGAGGAGAAAGGTGAGCCCTGCCCGCTAGTCTCTGCTCCAAAGGTTGCCTTCAAGTTTCCCTTTGTTTTTTATCTGTGTTCTATTAGAAGTGTATCAAAGGCTGGATAGTTTCAAAGTACTTACCAGATCCTAGTTTGCTTCTATGTTTTCCTGAAGTGCCTGGTCAAAGGCTGGCTAGTTTCAAAGTACTTACCAGATCCTGGGCTGCTCTTTGTTCTGCATCTGTTAATTCCCTTTCTTTTTGTATCACCCCATTCCATAAATAAAACTTCAAAGAGATCCTTAGGCCTAGATGACTTGCCCCATAGATTACTCTTGAACCTGGTTGTTTCAATTAAATTCTCTTATGACTCCATAGCCCAATGGATTGAAAACTTGCCATCATCTTTCTTTAGAATCAAAGCTTATTTTGTTCACTTGCAACTTCTCACCTTTGAACCTATTTGCATATAGATCTTTCCACCTCAGACAGCAACTATGTTCCACCATCTGAGAAAACCAAACAAAACCCTTGTCCTTCATAACTAGCCTAACATTATCACCCCAAACTTCAAAGACAATATCCATCTTTGTACATATTGGAGAGATCCCTCTCCGGATTCAGGAGGGCTAGATCCTAGAATCCCAAAGTTGGTTGAAATGATGTTAACTCTGTGATCGGACTTTGCCAATCTTGCTTGTTACAGAGACCTAACATTTCTGGCGACTCCACTGGGGAAAAACCTAGAGTCTTTTACATTCAAATCTATTTCAAATCTATTCATAAAGAAGCTTGCGTTGGGGTTCATAGAGCACTTGCTTTATTAGCCAGCTTGAGCCACCAGAACCTAACATTTCTGGCGACTCCGCTGGGGAACCTTACCCAAAATATTCATAACATTTTGAGAGTCAAAAGCAGCCTTTTCAAGCACTACCAAGAAAATGGTAATCAAGATGAAGATCAATTGAATCAGTGACAAACTAGGCCAACCCTAGGATTCTTTTAAGTTTTCATCTAACCTTGGAAAATCAGCTAGCTTAGCCATAAGGATAGACTGTCTTTGTTTCATGACCGTAGCTAAGTTTTGAGGCAAAGTTAGGACATTCTTTTAAAAACCACAAATATAAACAATTCAGAAAATACCAAAAACATTTCAGATTGGTAGTAAAACACTAGTTTTGATATCTTGTATACGTCTTTGATGTGTTTTACCCTATACTCTTAGACAGAGTCTGGAAAGGGCCAGGTAGCCTCTGGATCTCATCCTCTTTTGGGGGTGACATATCTGGTGAATGCCCTCCCAGTCAATCTCTGGTTAGAGTTTGTTGTGCTTTGAGATACCCTTGAGAAGGAATGTTTCACAAACACTGTGGTGGACAGTGTACTCCTTCGAAAACACCCTGAACCTTCCACCTGGCGACTCCACCATCCTGCACAGACCTTAAGACTCCACTGGAAAGGACCCTTATCATTATAAAGTCATTCAAATTCAGTTAGAAGACTGCAGGATTCGAATTGAGAAAACAGATTAGTTAACCGTCTAAAGATTGTCATATCTGGTTGAACTTTTCTTGTTTAGTTGGGTCTAAACATATAAACATTGTGGCTCCTAAAAAGATTCACACTAGAGCCCATCCTGACCCAGATCCTCCTGAAATAGTTGATAACCCAGAAAGAATTCTTAGGAAGTCTCCTAGGATACAATCCTCGACTATCTTCAGACCACCCCTAAGAGCCAATTCAGTCCCTGAAAACCTTTCAGCTCTTCATGAATCACAAATTGACTTATTAAACCCATTCAGAACTAGGTCATTTGGTGATTTAGATCAGTTAGATTCCGAGCCTACCCTTTCATCTCCCGAAACCAGCGAGACTCTTGGGAATAGAGAATCCACACCTCCTGATTTACATTTCTTACATAATCTAGGTGTCTCTCATCCGAGATCAGCTCAGAGATCTACTGCTGTTCCATCCACCTCTGTTCATCTTTCACCCACTGTTCAAACCACTCCACTTCAACCCACACCTCCTCTTGTAAATACACCCCCACCACATATCATGGCAGCATGGTATGCTCCCTTAGTCCTTCCTGTACCATTAGTTAATCTTCCACAGGACTATCAGTCCAACATTCCATTATATGATGCTAATAATACCATAACAACATCTCAACATGTGGATAAGATGAATGACTACTTTGACAGAAATGAAATCGATAATGAATCTGTCAAAATCAGATTGTTTGCTCAAAGTTTGGGGGGAGAAGTGAGAAAATGGTTTAAAGGTTTAACCCCCCACAGTATTAACGATCTCCAAACCTTCCATCAAACATTCTTAAACAAATGGGAAGTAAGGAAAAACCCTCTCCAAGTCCTTGCCGACTATAACAATCTCCATAGGAACCCTGGGGAAAGTGTACAAGCTTATTGTACCAGATTCAACAGTGTGTATAATGCACTTTCCCCTGAACTGAAACCTCCTCAGGGATCAGCCTTAAAAAAATTTCCAGAAGGGTTTGATCCAGACATGACATATTCGCTCAAAGAAAGAGTCTTTGCAACCCTTGAAGATATGCAAAGAGGTGCTCTTTCTGTGGAGGTGAACCTCATGGAGAAAAGAGCAAGGATGAAAGCTGAAAAGAGAGTATCTTTTAGAGAGGAATCCACCCCTTCTACTTCAAGCTCAAAGATGGAAAGAATGATGGAAGAAATGATGAAGAAAATGAGCATTCTAGAGAGAGCACAAGCAAGTCTAAATCAAAACGCTCCTCAAAACAGAAACCAAAACCAGAATCAGAATCTTAGAAGAAATTAGCCTCCAAACAGACCCAGGGAAGATGATCAGCAGGTCATTCCTCCCTTTCATCAGAACTTTTTAAGTGAGGTTGAACAAACAGATCAAATAACAGAGGAAGATGATATAAACTTATTTGGGGTAGATGATGATGACTTTGAGGTTCATTATGATAATAAACAAGGTCTTTATACACCTTACGATGACAGAAGAAATGATAATGAGAATAGCTATCAAAACATGGAGAACGCTGTCATAGAGCCTTTAAGGGAATATGATCTCAGAAGTAGATCTAATCAACAAACCCCCAACAATAAAACCTCTGACAAACCTTCTCAAAACAGCACTGCAACCAAGTCTAAAACAATCAAACAAAAGGACAAAACGGTGGTTGTTGATTCTGGTAATGGTAAAGAGAAAGACACTCAAAACATCGAAAAACAGAGTGCCAACGTTAGTAGTACTAGCACCTCAGTTAGTACTCCTGGAAAGACAACTGTTTCAACTGTAGATAAATCAAATCAGCAAGCTGTTATTGCTGATAAAATGGCAGTAAACAAGGCTGAAGTCAATGCTTTGAAGAGTCAAAACCTTTTTAGCCTAGAACAGGAAATCTCAAAGATCAAAATCTCTGTTCCTTTGACTGAGTTAGCTGCCCAACATGTATATAGGTCCAAAATTTTGAAGGCTTTAAACTTAGAAGATAATGAAGATACTCTCAATCTTAGTGATGACCAACCAGAGCTTATTTTTGGTCCAAAGATTGAAGGAAAGTTCCAAGAAGGTCCTGTCCCTCCCTTTTATGTAAGCCTAAACATTCATGACAAAATTATGCATAATGCTATGCATGATTCAGGTGCTTCCCATAATTTAATGCCAAAAGCTGTAATGGAAGGCCTGGGTCTTGAAATTACCAGACCTTACAAAGACCTGTACTCCTTTGACTCAAGTAGAGTTAAGTGTCTAGGATTGATTAAAGATCTCTGTGTCAATTTAGCCCAAATTCCAGCTAAATGTTTAGTCATGGATGTTGTTGTGGCTGATGTCCCCCCAAAGTATGGAATGCTTTTGTCACGATCTTGGGGGGCTAAGTTACAGGGGACCATGCAAATGGACATGACCTATGCAACTATCCCTGTTTTTAACCAAACTAGGAAACTTTATAGGGAATCCCACATGCAGTACACAGTGACAAGTCAGGATAGGCCTCAAAACTCCCCTCTCTATGTTATGAACACGAGCCTTGATTCTTTTATCATGTTTAATAATGAAACACTCACGGACCAAATTAGTTCAACAGAATTCATGGCTGAGATAAAAGAGGAGGAACACAACGCTGAAATGCCGAAACAGTCTACTATGTCTGAAGGTCCTAGCAAATTAAACACAGATCTTGAACTGCAAGTCATCAACCCGTTGAACTTAAAACTTGACAGTCAGAAAGACAGTCCTCAACCCGATGAGAAACTTGAGGAATCAAATGATACAAATTCCATACACCAAACTGAAAATCTGCCTCTCTGGACTATGTATTTTGACGGGTCATGCACCAAAACAAATGCTGGTGCGGGTGTCTGGGTCACTAACACTGAAAATAATCATACAGAATGTATCTCATGCAAATTAAACTTTCAGTGTTCCAATAACATAGCAGAATATGAATCCCTTCTCTTAGGCTTGCGTCTTTTGAACAAACTAGGTGCCAAGAGAATCGATGTTTATGGGGATTCTGAATTAATCATTAGGCAAGTCAATGGGGAGTATAATGCAAATCACCCCAGACTTAGGGCCTACAGGAATGATGTCATTGATCTTTTGAAAACATTTGAGGAGTACACCTTATCTTTTGTCCCAAGAAAAAGAAACATTGCAGCCCACAATTTAGCCTTTGCTGCTAGAACCTGCCCAATGCTGTATGATGACACCTCTCAGATAAAATTCAGACCAGCTATCCCAGATAACAAGAAATATTGGCGGGTATTTGATGGAGATAAACAAATAGAAGACTTCATGCAATTCAGAAATGAGTTTGAACCCCATAGTTCAGATTCAGACTATGATACAGACTGCAGTGAAGAAAATTTTCTTGGTGAAGAAGAACCATCTCCACAGCCGGTAGATATAAACCTTCAGACTATCACATCTACACACCAAACAGAATTAAGTCCAAAACCTGAAATAGAAGAAATGGAAACTCTGCATTCTAGCAGTGATAGTCTGCCCAAGGGTTTGGCCCCTCTAGAGGAACTGTTTGATTTTGATGATGTGGCCAAAAGACCTAAACTGGAACCTGTAGAAACTGAAGTGGAGGAATGTAATATAGGCAGTGAGGAAAAACCGAGATTGATCAAACTGTCTAAAACTTTACCAGCTCACATTAAACTCAAATACTTAGAGCTGTTTAAAGAATTTTCTGATGTTTTTGCATGGAGTTACGAAGATCTTAAATCCTATGACACTGAAATAATACAGCACAAAATCCCTCTTAAAGATAACCAAAAACCATTCAAACAAAAACTACGCAGAATCAACCCTGTCCAGTTGCCATTGGTTAAGAAGGAAATTATGAAGATGCATGATGCTGGTATTATTGTCCCTATTAGATATTCTGAGTGGGTATCTAATCTGGTGTCAGTTAGGAAAAAGACTGGAGAAATCAGGCTTTGTATAGACTTCGGGAATTTAAACAAAGCTTCATTAAAGGACAACTACCCTTTACCCAAGATGGATCATATTTTGCAAAGGGTGGTAGGGTCTAAAAGAATTTCTTTGCTGGATGGCTATTCAGGGTATAACCAAGTCCTAGTCCACCCTGATGATCAATTAAAGACATCTTTTACTACACCTTGGGGCACTTTCATGTATGTGAAAATGCCTTTTGGTTTAATGAATGTTGGAGCAACCTTTCAGAGAGCCATGGACATAGCATTCTCGGAAGAATTAGGCTTCTTCATCATTATCTATCTTGATGATGTAACTGTGTTTTCAAAAACAGATGAAGAACACTTAGAACATTTGAGGAAAGTTTTCGAGAAGTACAGAAGGTTTGGGATATCTTTGAACCCCAAGAAGACATTATTTGGTCTCCAATAAGGTAAGCTTCTTGGGCATATCATTTCAGAGCAGGGCATAAAGATAGATCCCATGAGGATTGAGGCCATATTGCAAATCTCCCATCCTCGAAATATCAAAGAGTTGCAGTCTTTCATTGGAAAGATAAACTTTTTGAGAAGGTTCATCCCCAACTTGGCTGAGCTCCTTAGAAATATCACAAACATGTTGAAGAAGGAGCAAGGGGTAAAATGGACCTCGGAAGCAAA
This sequence comes from Pinus albicaulis, assembly GCA_034641835.2. Classification (NCBI taxonomy): domain Eukaryota; kingdom Viridiplantae; phylum Streptophyta; class Pinopsida; order Pinales; family Pinaceae; genus Pinus; species Pinus albicaulis. Next base: position 26,015 of record JAXQQM020088433.1, on the reverse strand, counting down.
GACATCCTTTGAACTGGTTAAACAAGCGTTAACCAAAACACCGGTTCTCATAAGTCCTGATTTTTCAAAGGATTTTTATATCTTCTCATTTGCATCAGAACATACTATAGCTGTTGTCCTTTTACAGAAAAATCCACAAGGACAAGAGCAGCCCATTGCATTCTTTAGCAAGGCATTGAGGGATGCCCCTTTGAGGTATAACATTATGGAAAAACAGGCTTTTGCTTTGGTAAAAGCTTTAAAAGACTTCAGGGTATACATCCTTCACTCACACATTATTGCCTTTGTCCCAAATTCAGTTGTAAAAGACATTCTAACCCAGGATCCGGATGGTAAGAGAGGTAAGTGGATTGTTGTTATTCTTGAATATGATTTAGAGATTAAACCCACTAAGCTTATCAAAGGTCAGGGTCTAGCTAGGTTAATGGCTGAATCAAATTGTGAAGTTCTTGATATTAATATGATTAATGCTTTGGATGACCAAGAAGAATTCTCAACTCCCATTGTTGAAGATTATTTTGCGAATTCCCCTTGGTATACTGATATTGTTTATGTTTTTCTTAATTTAAACACACCTCCTGGTTTATCCAAAACAAAGGCAAGATTCCTAAAGTTAAAAGTTGTAAACTATTGCAGTATTGATAAATGTCTTTATTGGAAAAATGCCAGTGGTATATTGCTTAAATGTTTGCCTGAGTTTGATGCAGAAAAGATTAAGCAGGAATTCCATGAAGGAGAGTGTGGAGGCCATTTGTACTGGAAGTCAACAGCCAACAAAATTTTGAGGGCTGGTTTCTATTGGCCTACTCTTTTTCCTGATGTGCACAAACTTACAACCACTTTCCATAAATGCCAATTATTCGAGGGCAAGAGAAAATTACTACCCCTTCCTCTGCATCCTATTACTGTTGAAGCCCCTTTTCAACAGTGGGGACTTGACTTCATAGGAGAAATCCACCCATCATCTTCTGCTCAACACCGGTGGATCCTTACTGCCACAGACTACTTCACTAAATGGATAGAAGCCATTCCTTGTAGACAGGCCAATGATTCAGTTATCATTAAATTCATAGAAACCAATATCCTTTCCAGATTTGGCTGTCCTACTAAGATCATTACAGATAATGCAGCAGCATTTGGATCAAAGAGAATGATAGAATTCTGTCACAAATACCAAATAACATTGGGGCACTCCACAGCCTATTACCCTCAAGGTAATGGACTTGCAGAGTCTTCCAACAAAAGCTTAGTGAACATAATAAAGAAACTGTTGGAAGGCAACAAGAAGTCTTGGCACACAAAGCTGATCCATGCACTTTGGGCTGACAGATTGACTTTGAAGAAATCCATTGGTATGTCACCCTTTCAGCTTGTGTATGGTACAGATGCAATTTTTCCTAATAGCCTTGGTGTACCAGTTATGAAGTTAATTCAAGAGTTGCAGACTGAAGAAGATGACATAATCAGAAGAATAAATCAGACCATTCATCTTCAGCAAACCAGAGAGGAAGTATACAACAAAGCATTACAGAAGCAAGACAATATCAAGAAGATATTTGACAGAAGAACAAAGGCCAGCAATTTCAAGATTGGGGACAAAGTTTTAAAGTGGGACTCAAAGAGGGAGGACAAGGGAAAGCATGGTAAATTTGACAATCTGTGGCTTGGCCCTTACTCCATTCATTCAGTTGCTGGAAACAATGCATTCTTCTTACAAGAACTGAATGGAGCAGAATTGTTTGGGGGTCCTGTCAATGGCAGGATGCTTAAGCATTACCTTTCTTAAGCTATTCTATGTTTTGAAGCCTTTTTACCTTTTCCATTGTAAATACTTCATCCATCATTTGTATTCAAAGTTATGAAAAATCAAAAAATACAAAAAACAAAGAAAGAAAGAAAAGAGGGCAGAAATGAAAAACAAGAAAGGCAAGGCCCCATGCCAAAAAGAGAAATGAATCTGAAAGTGTGCAAGCCTAAATGCCACTCCTTGAAACACACTTCTAATTGGTCAAACTGTTTAATCTTGACTAATTAGCTTTCAATTTTCTGCTGATAGGGTAGCAAATTTGATTTGCCAAACTGTTTAATCTTGGCTTATCAGTAGATAGATTAGGGTAGAAATGAAGGTTCAAACAAACTCAAAATCTGAACCAAAGTTTCCAAAAAACTGACTCAAAACTACTCCAATTTCTGAGTCAAAGAGAAAAGACCTGGTTCTAATTCGCTCAAAACTTGAACCAGAAGAGAAGCAAAGATAGCTCACCAAAAAGGAAAAACAGAGCTGTGAAGATAAGAGAAGGCCATAATGAGAAATTTTCAGATCTTAAGCCTTCTATTTTGGTTTAAAATTTTCTGCAAATGATAATCTATGTGCAGCTTGTCTTTATGCCATAGATCATAGCAAGCCAAATAGCTTAATCTTGGCTTGACTATTTTTAAATTTCTGTTGTAGAAGTTAGTGAATGAAAGTTTGTTGGACTGTTTAATCCCAATAGACAGTAGAATAGGTAGAGGAACATCTGAGCTCAACTGTTTAATCTGAGTTCAGGGAGAAATAAGGAGTAGAAATAGATTAGATTTCCTGTTTTCAAAAGAATAAAATGTTGTGTAAAGAGTTTGCCAATCCAAGTGCACTCTGATGAAGAAAAAATGTTAGATCAGTAGGATTGGGGTAGGTAGAAGTTGTATTGATGAAATTCATCTCTCTTTCATGACTGACATTATTTTGTCCAGAAGAAAAGCAAGAGCAAGTGATGGGTCAGACACCAGTCATCATCCCAGAGAAATCAAGTCTAAATTCTTGATGCCTTCAAGAAGGCACCATCCCCAAGTGGAGCCACTATTAGCCACCTATATTTTTCAATTATATCAGTTGGTGGCTAAATATTCTTTGCAGCCTTCAAGAAACAAATTCAATCCTGAAACTTGTTGGTGCTTGAAGACTGTTGGTAAGATCACAAACTGTTGGTTGGTTCTTCATACTTTTCCTTCTCCCCAGCCTCTGATTCCCCAAGAAAATCCAAGTCAAGAACTGCTGCATCCCTTTTTCTTTTCCCCTCCCTTTCCTCTGTTCTACCTTCATTCTCCAATTACCTTTTCTTCATAAAAACTCCCCACTAAATCATCTATTACCCCTTATCCCTCTAGAAACCTCATTTCCTAAGGCTAAAAACCCACCTTTTGGCCTATCGGAACCCCTTTCCCCTTTTTCAAAAATCATTGAAAAACATATAAAAGCGCATATTTCCGTGCGCCAAGCTTTAGCCCCTCGGCTAAGCCCCTGCCTTTTCTCCATTCATATGCCCCAACGTCAGAACCGTGAGCTAATTCCGCCGAGCGCTTAAACACTTGGAATTTATTTATTACCCGAAAACATTGAAAACCTTTGTAAAACGCAAAGTCGGGTTTATTTTATTTTTTCCGCCAAAGAAAATCATATTGAAACTCGACCATCGATCTGTCCCACAGATCAACGGAGCGGAATACCCCTCATCTAGTGGACCCCCCTTCGCCGCGCTGTTTTCCATTTCCATCGGTTTCAGCCCGCACCACCTTTCGTCCAGGGGCGGTTTTATACCGTCGGCCAGCGATCCCACACGCTGGCCGACACGTGTTCGCCACTTCATTCCAAAACCGCCGTGCCATGTCTATTACCCGCGCGTTAATCCTCATCCCGTGGCCCTGCAGCGGGATTCACCCCCGCCGTCGGATCTGGGCCCTCCCATCCGACGGTCCCTGATCGCCTTTTCCGCTCACCCTTTAACGAACTCGCCCGCCCGTTAAAATCTCCCCCGACACATTTGAAAGACGATCTCCACCGTCGATCTCCATAGATCGATGGCTCTCGTTCACTCTCTCGATTCCATGGTACAGTCCACCTTCCTCCCCGTTGACTGTTCAAAACACCCCCGACCGTTGATCGCCATACGATCAACGGCTCTGATCGCTCCTTTCTCCCGCACACCTTCCGATGCAGTCTATCCATATAACGCAGGATTTCCTCATTTTTCTTGTTTTTTGCAGGTTCTTAAGGTTTTTTTCTTCGTGTTCTATGAAGATCTAAAGGATGGGGGTGACGACTCCAGTCCTTCCGATTAATCCAGGGAATCGATCATACGGAGAAGAACAATGATATCAACAAAGTTTCATGAGCTTTGGTTGCCGCACATCCCTGTAAAGCTCAAAGAATGCCATCGATATCAGAGCAGAGAAAGAGTATCAGATTTTGAAGACAGAATGAACCAGAGCAGCAGTTTTATGAATAAATTGGCGGGGATTACGGCTAAGACGGTTATCAAAAGCCTAATCCCCGGCTCAGAACACGGATTAAAGAAAAACCTAAAAGTGTTCAGCAGACAGATCGCCTCCACCGCCATACTTTGAGGCGAATTGATTCCTCAACCACCACAGTGCCACCTATTGCCTCAGAATGCTCAATCAGAGGATGAATTTATTGAACAAGATCAGATATTATGCCTCGAACAACCAAAGAAGTTATTACTGCACCAGATTTCAACGACAGAATGTTTGCAGAGTAACCCTAACAGTACGCAGAGCCTCAAAGGTCAACACAAGCTCCCTTCGAGCTTACTTCATCAGTATAAACACATTAATGCAATGTAACACCTGTAGAATTTCTTCATCGAACCTCACGGGGTCAGGAAGACATTTATTCTGCATTGATTGTATTTGAGATCTTTTTATCAGATCTCACCTCCTCATCCTTCTATAAATACTCCAGAAAAAGATGAGTGAGGGGTTGGATTAGTTGGTTGTTAATGTAATTGCTGAAGTATCGTAGCTGTTTCTGAGTGGAAACTCTTGACTGTAAATAGTGGTTTCATGGGCCCTTGGAGCTCTGCTTGTAAAAGATAGGTTAGGTTGTGAGGAGAGGTGAATTAAAACATTGGATTTGAAGATTGTAACCGGTTTGAAGCAATCAATACAAGCTGATTTATGGGATCCTGGTCTATGCCGATGGTGATGTTATTCTCACTGTAACTTGTCATTTTATTTCTGTTTTCAATTTGTTTCATTTTCCACTATAAAGAACAGTTTAAACAGTGTTAGAGTTTGCTGCATATCAGTGACCTTCTCTGGCTGAAAAATATTTATCCCAATGTTTTCTTCTAATTGTGTTATTTAGAAATGATTTAATTCAGTCTAAGCACAGAGATGCTGGCGTTCCCTCATCTTTTCGTCACTGCTGAATGTTGTTTTTAAATGTTACTTTCATATATGTTGTGTAAGGAATGAATTGAGGAAATCAAAGGCTAGCCCTGAGTCCCTTTCTTGTTTGCTCAACTATTTGTCCGTTTCCCTTAGGATGTGTCAAAAGCTGACTAGTTTCAAAGTACTTATCAGATCTTGGGCCATTCTGTGTTATCTTGGTGATTGTCTTGGAAGTAACTAAGTAAAGAAGAACTAAGATGAGGAGAAAGGTGAGCCCTGCCCGCTAGTTTCTGCTCCAAAGGTTGCCTTCAAGTTCCCCTTTGTTTTTAATCTGTATTCTATTAGAGGTGTATCAAAGGCTGGATAGTTTCAAAGTACTTACCAGATCCTAGTTTGCTTCTATGTTTTTCTTAAGTGCCTGGTCAAAGGCTGGCTAGTTTCAAAGTACTTACCAGATCCTGGGCTGCTCTTCGTTCTGCATCTGTTGATTCCCTTTCTTGTTGTATCACCCCATTCCATAAATAAAACTTCAAAGAGATCCTTAGGCCTAGATGACTTGCCCCATAGATTACTCTTGAACCTGGATGTTTCAATTAAATTCCCTTATGACTCCATAGCCCAATGGATTGAAAACTTGCCATCATCTTTCTTTAGAATCAAAGCTTATTCTGTTCACTTGCAACTTCTCACCTTTGAACCTATTTGCATATAGATCTTTCCACCTCAGACAGCAACTATGTTCCACCATCTGAGAAAACCAAACAAAACCTTCGGCCTTCATAACTAGCCTAATACCATCACCCTAAACTTCAAAGACAATATCCATATTTGTACATATTGGAGAGATCCCTCTCCGGATTCAGGAGGGCTAGATCCTAGAATCCCAAAGTTGGTTGAAATGATGTTAACTCTGTGATCGGACTTTGCCAATCTTGCTTGTTACAGAGACCTAACACAATCTGCATTGGCCAACTCCCATAAATATCTCTATGCATGTCCATTCCTTGTTAATTGGTCTTCTCATTTTCTTGTCCCTTTTTCCTGTAGTAAAAAACAACATCCAATAATAGATTTGACAACATCAATGAAAACATTAGCTTTGAACATCATTTCTTGCCCACATAATGTTATTTCCATGCATGTATCCATTCCATAGCAATTCACATTTCTCATTTCATTCTTTGAAATAGTTCCAAATATGGAGCATCTTGCATTTTTTATTAAACTTGCACAATAATTGAAATACACAAGCATTTGCAAATTAGTCTAGGAAGCCATCTAAGCAAATCCAATGTGATTCAACCTATGTAGAAATGATATTCCTTCAACATAACTCTATTGTCTATGTTACTATATTATCCATATCTATATGTGATATCAACCATACTACTAACCTCTATTGAGTGATGATATTGACATTAAATCTCTTTTTAGTGTTGAAGAATGTAGTCTACAACAAAATTAACCAAAGATATGGATGTACTAATGGGAAATGTATCTCTTCATATTCTAAAATGCTCATCTTATTATCAAAAGAGATGGACATGGTAAAAAAATCGTCGACTCTTTTAAAAGAAACCATTAGTGCGGCTACAAACTCACAACTTTATGGAAAATAATACATACCTATATAATTTTGTTGCTAAAATAGTTCTTGTCATAAGTTTTAAAAGTGCAATCTCAAAGGAATGATACCATTTCACTACTTATTACTAAAATCTAAAGTTACAATCTTTCTCTTTTTTCTTTTATGTCCTTCCCTATTATCACATGTGACATAATTGAAATTTTGTAGTTCAACGACTTTTCTTCTCAATTCATATGCTTAAGTGAAATCCATGCACTTGCTAAGTAACTATTTTCAACCACAACCACATAAGTTACCTATTTTTTAAGGAGAAAAGACCCTTTCAATTACACAAAAAGACAAAAATTTCCTTGCAAGGTGATGAGGATTTTCATCGACACGCAGTTGCCCCGGGATTTATAGCATTCTCATCTCCTCAGGAAACATCCCGAGGACTAGCAGAAATGAATAGAAAAATTGTCATGGGAAAGCCTCTCTATGTTACTCTGGCTCAGCCAAAAGAGAAAACAAGAACAGAACTTCAGTGTCATTTCTCCCAGTTGCGTAATCTGGCTCAGTGAAAATAGGAGAGAAGAACAGAACTTCAGTGTCATTGTTCCCAATTGCGTAATCAAGTTCGCATGGCACCAGCAACCACCACTCCTGCCTCCATGTTCAATCCTCGACATCCTATGTTAAATCATCCCATCTTCTGATCATGTTTCCAAGTACCACATACCACGTGCAGAGTAGTTGCATTGGTTTCGCTCTAGTGTCTAATTAATTTAATGGCCTTCATCATAGTTATAGTGCTGCCATGTTGAGTACCACATACCACGTGCAGAGTAGTTGCATTGGTTTCGCTCTAGTGTCTAATTAATTTAATGGCCTTCATCATAGTTATAGTGCTGCCATGTTGCTCTAGTTATAGTTCCTGTTGTTCCATCCATAAGGTTGCTGGTTTTAAAATTTAGTATTTATCGTGTGTCTGGGATTTAGATTTATATTGAAGAGTTGTTTCATCTAAATTTATTATTTAATGTGCTGGTTTTAAAATTTAGTATTTAACGTGCTTCTGGGATTTACATTTATATTTCAAAGTTGTTTCATCTAAATTTAGTATTTAACGTACGTGTTTCATCATAGTTACAGCCCTGCTCTAGTTTCTGTTTCATCCATCATGGTTTTACAATTTAGTATTTAAACGTGTTTATTTGATTTAGATTTAGATTTATATGTCATTTTATAGATTTAGATTTATATATTATTTTATAGATTTAAATGTTTTTTTTCAATTATAAATTTATTTATCATTTGCTGGTTTTACAATTTAGTATTTGAAAGTGTTTTTGAGATTTAGATTTATATTTATACAATTTAGTATTTGAATGTGTTTTTGGGATTTAGATTTAGATTTATTTTATAGGCAGATCGTTTCTTTTTCAATTATAAATTTATCAGTTTTACAATTTGGTATTTAAACGTGTTTCTGCCATTTAAATTTATATTTATATGGTATTTTATAGGGAGTTTTTTTTTTTTTCAATTATAAATTTATTCATTATGGTTGCTGGTTTTACAATTTAGTATTTGAACGTGTTTTTGGCATTTAGATTTATATTTATATGTTATTTTATAGACAGATAGTTTCTTTGTCAATTATAAATTCATCCATCATGGTTGCTGATTTTATAATTTAGTATTTAAACTGGGATTTAGATTTATATTTATATGTTATAAAAATTCAGTATTTAAATTGGGATTTGGATTTATATTTATATGTTATTTTATAGATAGATTGTTTTTTTTCAATTATAAAAAGGATATATTGATAATTGAACAAAAATATGGGTTGAAATTATATGCTAGCTAATAGTATTTATCTATTTATATTTTTAATTAGTAAAATAATAATTTTAATTAATTAATTAGTATGTCTTTTCAGTTTTAGTTTGGTATGTTTATGACACTGCAATTGAATAATGATTTCAGAGTTTGATTTACTCTTAAAAGTAAAAGAAGTTTTGATTAATGGTTCAATTTAGAAAAAGGTAATTTTTCTTTAAGCTTCCAATGTTTATATGATTTTACATTGCATTAGTGTGAAATAGTTTTTGTTCTCATTAAATAATTATAATTGGTCTTAACTCAATATTTTGTTATAAATAGAAGGTTTTTCCCATTCATTTATCACCTTTTGTTGCCAAAAGATCACTCTCGATCTATACTTTTGGTCTGACTATTGATCCACCATCATAGTCATATTTTGCTACCATTTTTTGTCTGGGTTTTCTACACCATCAAGAGAGAGGAATTTTAGATCTAAAGTGATGAGGACTTACAAGAACCCATCCCATTGAGACACAATCCAGGAACACCCTCCTGTGTTTTCCTCCCAGGTGCCATTAATAAAAAAATTATTCAACATATTCTTGTCTTGTCTATTGAATGCATGGAGTAAATCTTGTTTTTTCTACTGTTTAATGTCTTCTAATGCATAGATCTAGATTTTTGCAGCATTTATCTTGATCACTTAACTGTAGATCTGAAGATATTGGCACCCATATTTTTTGTTAGGGTTGTTGGTTATGCAAAACTAAAGTGGTATTTTTTCGTACGCTTGGAATTAAGATTCATACTAACAACTGGCGACTTCACACGGGTTTACGGTTACGACCTCTGTTGTTTTTCTGATCCTTGCATATCCAACTGCTTCAAACCCTAGGATTTCTCTTAAGCCCCTTGTTTTTTCTTTTCTTAATGTTTTTTTTAACCTATAAAACCCTAAAACAATAAAAATTCTAACTTCCACGTGTTTTCAGACCTATTTCACAGGTGACAGACATCAGTCGTAGCTAAGAAGACATTTTTTTTTGAAATCTGCAACCGAGAGTACCGGAAGTGTAGGTCACATTTTTTGGCCCAATAAATGTGACCTGGACCCTTAGGACGCACCTTTCAGCCCAAAATCTGTGACCTCTACTGAAAACAGGTCAAAAACTGCGACCTAGACCTTTTGCGAGAATTTTTCTGAAATTTTTCTGGGTTTGTCTGAGCCTCTGTTCAAGGTTGTCTGACCTCTGTCTCCACTCATTTTGGACTTGTACTTGTTCTTTTTTGCTCAACTAAGTGGGAACCTAGCCCACTAGGGCTTCAGTACCCTCCACTTCTTGTGGAAGAGTTTTTGTTATTGCAGGTTGTCTGAAATTTCAGAGTCTTCAGCCATTTTTTCAGAACTGATACCTCACCTTCAGATCCACTCTGAATCGGCTTGTTATCCATCCAAATCACCTTATTTTATCCATATCTATAAAATTGGCTTGTTATAAAATCCATTTCTTTGTTATTTTAGGGCTATAAGTTATGCATAGCTAAAGTGGTATTTTTCATACACTTCACAAAAGATTCATACTAACACTTGAAGCCTCCAAAACCAATTTTCATCAAGGTCAAGTCAAATAGCCCCTCAATAGGTGAATTAGGGTTTCATAGGATCTAAGGTCATCATCTCCAAAGAAGATTACCATTCAGCTTCAAGGTTTACACATAAGGTAATGGGATAGCTTGACATTTGTAGAAGTGTTAAGAGGCCAACCAGAAGAAGAAATTGATGAGGTAAGAGGTATGCTACTCAATGATGACATCTTGCAGCAAGGAAGACAAGAGAATTAGGGTTTTATCTTGGCAATCCAACAGAGTGCCAACATAGTGAATAAACTGTAGAAATGGCATAGGGAAGGTAAATGGTAAGTCATACTCCATAATGACAGGCAAGAAAGATCCTGAAGATGCCACTGTGATCAGATCCTAGAATGGTGAAAATGAGTTTTCCATGCCTAGATGAGAAAGATGTTAAGCCTCCATGATGACAACAGAAAGAATATTTTAAAGGGGCTGTTGTGTGCAAGCATCCAAAGTTTTCTAGGGTAAAATGTCGCACTATTACAAATAAAAATGAAAAGAGTATCAGTGAAATGAGAATCAAATTATCATTTCAGTCACCTACACTCAGTAATAAAAAATATGAACAACATGGTGTTGAGTTAAAAGATGGAAACCAAAGGTGATTATAAAAGTTCTGCTGTGCAAATGAGTATGTCAAGCTTCAAGAACAAAGGGAAAGGACACTTCAGTGTTTTATGGCACCTGCAAATAAGAAGTGGCCAAAGAAGGTAAAGGGCATTGTTTGACTTCCATAATGCATTTCAAAATAATGTTGTGATGGTGTTGCCTTTTTTTTTTAGTCTCAAAGGTGTCAAAAGAAAACATATCAAGCCCCCAAGATTGAAAAAGGTCAAGTTCATCATCTCTGTCACCTGTACAGCAAAAAGAGTGTAAAAGAGCCAGTGAAAGAGGAAAAGGGACTAGAAGCATTAAGAAGTGGTTTACAAAGGTAAATCAAACACCATAGCCCATATAATTCATTGCACACTTCATGTATGTAGGTTTTAACCCTGAACAGAAATATCTACACACGATTCTTATAACAGAAAATAAACAATAGCAAGAGCATAAAACATAAAACAGATAAACACAGATATTTTCCCCTGGATCCCAAATCGGGATGACCAGCTTGATTTTTCATTATATTCCTTTTAGTGTTACAACACATATATATACATGCCGGAGCATACATAAACCTCAATCCATTAACCCTGGATTAGAACATAACCATAGTTCCCTTGACCGGATCTACAAAAATACCAGGGCCGAAAACCATCGAACCCCAAAACCATGTGCAAAACCATGCACAAAACCATGGGCAGATTCGCCTATGAGTGGGTCCGCACAAAAAACAAATTTTGGCCGGGGCGCTGCCCCGGACCCCAACGGTGGGGACTGCTTCGCCCCTCGTGACCCCCCGTTGCGCCCAACAAGAGGGGGCTATCGCCCCTCATTCTTACCGCCCCCGCGGGCCGGCGGCTTAGCTCGGGGAAAGAATATAACACATACCCAACATTTCTCCCACTTGTTGTTTTCTTTCCACGGGGGCCATAGGAGAGCTTAGTCATTGGGCCAAATCTTCAACACCCATTGTTTCTCTACACCAAGAGAACTTCTGAGTGCTCACAGACTTTGTCAATGCATCCGCAACATTCTTCAAAGTGTCCACCTTTACCAGCAACACCCTTTTAGCCTCAACCATATCTCTAACAAAGTGATATTGAACATCAATGTGCTTTGTCTTTGAATGATAAGCAGGGTTCTTAGCCAAGAAAATTGCACTTTCGCTATCACAGTCTATCCTTATAGCTTGCTGTACCAACCCCATACTTGAACACAATCTCTGCAACCAAACTGCTTCCTTGCTTGCATGAGTGGCTGCTATGTATTCTGCCTCTGTAGTTGAAAGAGCCACTACACACTGTCTTTTACTCATCCAACTGACTGCGCCTCCAAATAGGCTAAACACATACCCACTTGTAGATCTTCTTTGGTCCAGATCTCCAGCCCAGTCTGCATCAACAAAACCACAAATGTCCAACATTCTTTCCAATCCTGGTCTTCCCTGGTAGCACAAGCCATAATCACTAGTGCCACGTAAATATCTGAAAACCCGTTTCACTACTGTCCAATGCTCCTTCCCTGGGTTTGAAATAAACCTGCTCAATACTCCCACCGCATGTGCAATGTCTGGTCTAGTACAGACCATTGCATACATCAGGCTACCCACTGCACTTGCATATGGAACACGGGACATATACTCCTCTTCTTCTTGTGTCTTGGGACACTGTTCAGCAGACAGCTTTACACCTACAGGAATAGGAACATTCATCGGTTTACTATCCTGCATATTGAACCTCTGCAATATAGTCTCGACATACTTCCTCTGGTTTAACCAGAGCTTCCTCTTTGCCCGATCTCTCCTAATTTCCATGCCCAAAATATAGTTTGCAGCACCAAGATCCTTCATGTCGAATTTGGAGAACAGTTGGGTCTTCAAATCTTGGATAATTTCTTTGTCATTTCCAATCAACAACATATCATCCACATAAAAGACCAAATAAATAACACGGTCACCAATTAATTTAAAATAAACACAGTGATCCTCCTTTCTTCTGGTGAAGCCAAGTCCCCGTATATAGGTATCAAATTTCTGATACCACATCCTTGGTGACCGTTTTAACCCATACAGAGACTTCTTCAACCTGCATACTAGTTCTTTCTTACCCTTCACCATAAAGCCTTCAGGTTGCTTCATGTAGATCTCCTCTTCTAGATCCCCGTGAAGAAAAGTTGTCTTCACATCCATCTGTTCTATCTCAAAATCAAATGCAGCAGCAACAGATAAAAGTAATCTAATAGAAGTAACCTTGGCAACAGGAGAAAAATATCACCAAAATCAATTCCCGGCACCTGGGAATAACCTTTCGCTACCAACCGAGCTTTGTATTTCTCCACCTTGCCTTCTACATTCATCTTCTTCTTAAACACCCATTTTCTCCCAATGGGCTTCCTTCCAGCCGGCAACTCCACCAAATCCCATGCATCGTTTTTGTGCAAGGATGCCATTTCATCAACCATGGCCTCCTTCCAGAGTTTTCCATCCTCTGAATCTACTACCTCCCTGACAGTTCTGGGTTCATCATCAGTTATAGTTAAGGCAAAACCTGAACAGAAAGCAGATGGACTATACCTTTCTAGTTGCCTTCTTTCCCGAATTGATCTTCTCAAAGCTGGAGTTTGTGGCTCTTCATCTTCCGAGTCTTCTTCTGTTGTAGAGTCTGATTCATCCTCCTTTAGCTCAAACTCTATCTTCTCAGGTTCCTTTGGTAGGACTTCATGTTTAACAACATCTTTCACTTCTCTAAACACCACATCTTGGTTGTACACAACCTTCCTTGTTTCTGGATTCCAAAGCTTGTAACCCTTTAAACCATCCTTATACCCAATAAAGATGCACTTTTCAGATTTATTATCCAACTTGGTCCTTTTCTCCTTTGGAACATGTACATATCCATCACATCCAAATACCCTTAGATGTGAAAGAGAGGGTTTCTTACCAGTCCATACCTCATGTGGGGTCTTATCCTCCAACGCTGATGAAGGTGATCTGTTAACTAAGTAACATGCACTCTCCACTGCCTCTGCCCAGAATTCTTGTCCTAACCCGGTACCACTGAGCATGCTTCTTGCCTTTTCCATCAGTGTTCTATTCATTCTTTCTGCAACTCCATTTTGCTGAGGTGTATATGGAGTAGTCTTCTGTCATGCTATACCACACTTCTTACAGAAATCTTCAAATTCATTCTTGCAGAACTCCCTACCATTATCTGTCCTCAGCGCCTTTATCTTCTTCTATGTCTGGTTTTCCACCAGAGCCTTAAATTCTTTAAATTTGTCAAAGACTTCAGATTTCTTCCTCAAGAAATATATCCATGTATTCCTTGAGAAGTCATCTATGAATGAAACATAGTACACAGACTTTCCCAGTGATGGAACTGGCACAGGCCCAAACACGTCACTGTGCACAAGTTCTAATATCTTGTTTGCCCTCTTAGCACCAGAAGGAAAACTCACCGATTCTTCTTCCCATATACACAATGTTCACATAAATCGAAATCCAGAGAACAATTAGACATACCTTCTACCATACCATTTCTATGCAGTATCTGAAGGCCCTTCTCTCCAATATGTCCAAGCCTTTGATGCCATAGCATGGTCTTTTCTCCAGAGACAGCTAGGCTTTCCGCTCCACTTTCAAGAACCATAGAACTGTTACACCCATCAATAACAGTGCTACCTTGTAGCTTGTACAGAGTTCCAGTCCGAACTCCCCGCATTAATACCAGTGCTCCCCGAACCATCTTGCAGGCATCTTTCTTGAACACTGTTTTTACACCTACATCATCCATCTTGCTTACAGAAATCAGATTTCTGGCCAATGCAGGAATATACAGAACACCAAGAAGTGTTCTAATCCTCCCACCTTGCAGCTTCAGCTTGACCTTTCCACGTCTGATGATTCTGGCCTTCCTATCATCCCCTAGGAAGACATCACCACCATCATATTTCTCATACTCGCAGAACCACTCCCTATGGGGAGTGAAGTGAAAGGATGCACCTCAGTCAATCAACCATGACTCATGATCTACATGTGTATTTGAAGAAGAAGCCAAATACACATCCCCACCTTCATCCGAGGTGGTTTTTGCCTCTGCAGAAGGACCTTCATTAGATCCCTTTCCTTTCTCAGGAGCTTTAGATCTGCATTCCTTTTTGTAGTTCCCTTCCTTTCCGCATTTCCAACACACCTTTACAAACTTTCCAGGAGATTTAGATCTCCCTCTAGATTTAGATCTCCCACTCGAAACCTTATTCTTGTTTCTGTTCTGGGACCTTCCTCGTACAGATAAGGCATCTCCATTCCGACCCTCCATATTTCTCCGTCTCATTTCCTCCGACAGCAAGGCTGAGACAATGTCATCAAAATTCAAGGTAGTTGTATTGCTACCTATTGAAATAACCAGACTGTCCCACGAGTCTGGTAGAGAGCACAACAAACTGATGCACTTATCTTCATCTGAGATTTTAATATCAACAGACGACAGCTGACTTACCACAGTATTGAAGGCGTTCAGATGCTCTGTCACCGAGTCTCCATCCTTCATCCTCAGTTTATACAGCTTTTTCCGCAGGAACAACTTATTCACCAGAGACTTAGATTGGTACAAAGTCCCAAGTTTTTCCCACAAATTCTTCGTCGTAGCTTCCCCAGATACATTCAACAATACCGAATCTGACACACACAACCGTATTGTGCTCTTAGCCTTCCGATCCAGTTTCTTCCAGTCTTCATCTGACATTGCCGTTGGTTTAGTACCTGGATCTACCGCGATCCACTGATCTTTATCCACCAGCAGATCCTCCATATTGAGCTTCCACAACTCAAAACTCTGACCATTAAATTTCTCGATCTCTATCTTTCCGCCGCTCGCCATATTCTTTCACCGCAAGAATCGATCCCGCAGATCTCCCACTGCACAGGGTCTACCATAGGCCCGAGCAAAAAACCCTCAACAACAAAGGCGTCCCCTTGAAGCCGAAATAGCTCTGATACCAAATGTAGGTTTTAACCCTGAACAGAAATTATCTACACACGAATCTTATAACAGAAAAATAAACAATTGCGAGAGCATAAAACATAAAACAGATAAACACAGAGATTTTCCCCTGGATCCCAAATCGGGACGACCAGCTTGATTTTTCATTATATTCCTTTTAGTGTTACAACACATATATATACATGCCGGAGCATACATAAACCCCAATCCATTAACCCTGGATTAGAACATAACCGTATTTCCCTTGACCGGATCTACAAAAATACCAGGGGCCGAAAACCATCGAACCCCAAAACCATGTGCAAAACCATGCACAAAACCATGGACGCAGACTACCCAGCGGAAATTAAGGAACCAAGCCCCGCCGGGGCGCTACCCCTGCACTCGACAGATAGCCCCCCCCGTGACCCCCCGTGACCCCCCCCGCTCGCGCCTACGCAAAGGCTATCGCCCCTCTTACCCCCCCTCGCGCGTGCTTAGTCGTGGAAAGAATATAACACATACCCAACAATATAAATCATGGATACCTTCCAAAGATATTTAAGTTTCAAAGAGAGAGGAAAATTATAGTTTTCAGGTCGAATTTGGGAAAGTTTGCTAAGCACTGTGCATTTAGGCCAGCGTTGTGCGCCTAGAAACAGATGTTGCATGCCTAGAATTTTCTCATTTATTTTTTTAACACTGCGCTGCGTGCCTAGAGCCAGGCGCTGCATGCCTGCCCGAAAGTACCGACAGACCCGAGAAGGAGCCCTAGTGTTGCACGCCTATCACAAGGTGTCTTCCCTCACTTATTTCTCACCCGACAGGCCTGGCAAAATCCTTGTGCACTCGCTGCGTGCAAGCCGACCCGAAACCCCAGGCAAGTGCTACGCTTTTGGCCAGGAAGGCCTTCCAAGCAGCTAAACCACTTAAACCCCCTCAAAGTTGCTTTCAAATTTCCTCCTAGCATTTTTCAAACATTATTAACGATAAGTGCCATCAAACACACTCAATTTTAAGCCCTTTTCGATGATTTAATTAAATGATAACGAAACCCTAGGAGACTACCCTAAGGCTTAAAATTGACATCACTTTCAAGCCTCATTCCATTTGCCTATGAAAAAATCAGTGATTGACCAGGGTGCTTAAATTAGCAAAGGGCTACCATTGAAGTTTTAGTTTCTCACCATTCCATGCATTTTAATCCTCATTCACTCACCTCACTCACTTGCATAGCTACTTTTTTCATCACCATTCCATTCATCTCAATCCCATTTTTAGAGCAAGGATTTTCAAAAGCAGAGCTATTAAAATATCAAGAGGGAGATAGTGGGAGTGATATAGAGCCTCAAATGATATAAATGTAGTAAGCTAAACAACAGTTCAGAAGACAATAAGGATGCAGAAAGTAATGGAGAGGATTGTAATATCCCCAAATTGGGATTGCTAGCAAGACATGCCTGAAAAGTGCATTTTTTAGGAATGTGTGCTAGAGAAAAAAATATCAAACATGGGATCCCTTAGATTTGATTATCTAAGATCCAAATCCAAGAAGAAATCAGAAACCGATGAAAACAGGTGAGGTAAACAGGCCTCTCACACTTAGTAAGGCTGGAAATTACCCAAGAATGGGACTACAACAATTTTTAAACACAATGCTGGAGTAGCATCACGCTATTAACTTATGAAATGTGTTAAGAAATACATAGCAATCAATTATTGTTACAACAGCAACTTATTACACCCTTTATTATCCCAAAGGTTGAATAAATGCAGAAAATAGGGCCATAAAAAGGATGTCTTCAGAAAATAACACTATAACTGTGCGAAATAGGACTTATATCCCTTATAATATGTAGTATACATCTCACATCTAGAATTGGAGCAAAAAAAAATTCTTCTAGCCAAGCTAAACAGGTCTCCCCAAACCAATACAACTCAAGTAAGCCCAAATGCCATGACTTTTGCTAATAGGAAATACTAAAGCATATAAAAACATTATTTCTATGAGGGTTTATGAAGAAAATTCAAACAAAAATAGATCTGGAGGTTACAATCATCCAATGGCTGAGAAAAATGGAGATCTCTTCCTTTTTATACAAGATAAGAATAACCGGGAAAGGGCTCCATGAAAATAAAAGTATAAAATGTCAAATCTGTAGATCTAGATCTGGAAAATGCAGTTATACTACAGTTTTGAATAAATATAGCTGAAATGTACAATAACATAAGGAGATCTCTATACAAGCCTTTCGGGAGAAGGGTTGGCCCTATCTCGAAGGAACAAGCTCACAAACAAGGGTCTTGACCCTAGTACACCAACACTAAGTAAAATGACGCAGTTCCTACAAAGGAATGTACTGTAGAAGATAGAAAGTACATTGGCTGCATGCCAAGTTCTGAAATGAAGCTCAAAGACTCCCTCACTGATATCCCAGAGAAAGAAAGGCTTCCTCCTCTGAAATACAAGCTTCAGAAGTGGTATTGTGGTGCTTCCACAGCAACGCCCTGCAACACAACCCAGCTCTCAACAGAAACTGCGTTGTAGCTAAAGGAGGACGCTTGGCCTCAAGCCAGAATGTGGAAAACTGAAGTGAAATACTCCTCCAAGAGGCCTCTTAAGGTAGGAGAAGAAATTCCTAAACAGGAATGCCTTGTGCTAAACAACACTGTAACTCTGCTAAATAGCAAGAGGATGCCAAATAGTCATGCAGACTATTATCACTCAGTAATTTCTCCAAGTTCAAGAGAAATATTTCGGGGTAACCAAGAACCTACTTTTGAAATCTAGGACCTAGCCTTCCTAAATTCCGGAGAGGGATCTCTCCTCAAGTCTTAGCTTGATTTTGATATAAGATTTTAGGCTAGGTATGATTGGACAATTGATTTTGTTTGAATGTTTGGTGGGAATAAAAGGTAATTCAAGGTAAAACATAGAGGGATCTACTAGACCATTGGGCTATGGAGTCAACTTCTTGGCAAGTAGATCCGGGAAATAAGGTCAAAAGATCAAATGTACTAAGGGTAGGGTAGATGACCTTCAGAGGGTTTTGAATATGCTTTTTTGGTGAAAAGGTTGAAATCTGAACGAAAGGGAAATGAAGGATCCTTAAGTTACAGAAAAGAAGATGAAAGAAATGGGTCAAAAGGGACCAAGAGCAATTAAGGATTGTTAATCCAGATATCGGTAGAAAACATATCAATGAATAACTAGTAAAAAAAACAGAGCTTTTGACACTAATCCTGTATTAACCTTCCTATTTAATCATTTAATATAGAAAACATATAGATTTATGTATGGAACTTAGCAAGATAATCAATGAAAACAGGAAAATACTTGACTTATCTGATCAGCACAAGAATCCTGAGTTATGATGTCTATTTGACCTAGTTCCAGTCTGCTGCTTTACAAATCGACTCACACAAACTCCAATGTATTCAACAAAAATGTCTATAGTAGTCTTAACAAATTTTATTCCCCCCATAATACTTCAAAAAGAGAACTATTTATACAAAAATTATTACAAAATATCTGGGAGACATATAGGAATATCTCTAGGAAAAAATAAATATAATTACATAGAAAGAGGGAAAATTGCAAAACAAACTGGAAAAATGTCCTCTTATCAATAAAAAATAAGACTAATTGTCTTAACTTATTGCTTTGTTGTAGTTTCTTGCTGGTACCTGGAAGCAATATCTTGTTAGAAGATAGCTTGGAAGACACTCCTTCCAATTCACATCCTTTAAAATGTGCTTTATCTCTGATACTCTTTACGATGTTTTCTTACTGCCTTACTATTCTAAAATAAGGAATAACCCGCAGTAAAAAAGTGTTTTAACTGATACTCTTTGAATTTGAATATTACCCTGATACACTTTAACTGCAAATCTTACCTTTTAGGCAACAGTAGTATTCTGCTTTTCATGTAACTTTCTGCTTTTGTTTACAAAACTTTATATATAATCAGTGAATTCCTGCCATTTCTCTGCACTGGGAATTTTCACGTTTTTCAATTTCCTGTAGCTCTCATCTGCCTCTGTGTACTTAGCAAAGTTTGTCTTGAAAATGAAGATGTGTTTAATCTCATTTTGTAGAAAGAACAAGTTCTCAAAATATTCCAAAATAACTTTTCCAGTAGGGGAACCTTGTGGTAGAGGTTTATTTACGTGTTCTTTGGCATATTTTCTTATCTTCTTGTCATACTCTGTCTGAACCATTAGTTTTTCATTGAAGAAATGAATGTCTAGAAGGCCTGCTTGTGTTAATATAGTGTATTTAGCCATGAAATTTGTTATTGTTAGGTTCATGTCTTTGCATCTTTCCTCCAAATTTTTCACCACATTTCTTTTGTTTGGGACTTTCTTGATTTGTAGTATGCTCTCAGTCCTGTCATGAATGTTTAGCTCTTCAAGCTCTTCTCTATTTTTTCTATTCAAAAATTTAATTAGTTTCAAAGCTTGAGAAGGTTTGTCAGCCAGTTCTTCTTTTGTCTTCTAAATTTCTATTTGTGTTGCCTTGAGTAAATCCTTTTGTTCATAAATGATTTGGATTGAAGGCCACTGTAGATGTATGCCTTGAATTATGTTGTTCCATAGATAATTCTTGATATATTATACATGTTCACTGAGATTAACATGTTGCTATAGAATCTTCACCTGCTCTTGAAGTCTGTTGGCTTTGTGCTCATTTCCCTTGGATGTAATCAATTTATTCCTATTTGATGTTTCAAGATTTCGAATGGTACCTTTCAAGTTGATTATCTCTTTATTATTTAGGGACATGTCTTCCATAGCATTTACTATGTTAGTTGTTTCACCTGTTTGATTTACTTGTGATGTAGATGATGAAATATGTTTAGATGTAATTGACACTACAATCGCTAATACTCCGTTTGGTGCTAAATGTTCTACCAATGTAGAAGGAAAAACAGTACTGACAGTTGGAATGACTGTAGGAATGAAGAGTTCATGTGATTTTTTCAATGTTTCATTTTTTCATTAGAATTTCTATTTGATTCTCCATTTCTTTGATTTGAGCTGTCATCTTTAAAACTAGCTGCATTAGTTCATCTTTCTCTGTTTTCTCCTGAAGAATTTCTTTAGCCTGTGGGTGCTCACTCTGTGGAAGTTTAAGTTGCTTTCTCAAGGAAGCAATATCTTCATTCTTTTTCCTTATGAGAGTTTTAGCAACATCAATATTGGAGAGAGTTTTTCCTCAAATCCTTAGCATGTAGAGATGCTTTATCTAATTTCATTTGAGTTTGTAAATTAGATACTGTCTTTTGAAGCATGGTAGCATTCATGGTTTTGTTGACTACCTTTGAATACAACATTTCTGAAGCACTTCTATGAAGCTCTATCTGGTCAAGTTCATGTATGGTATCTGAATTTACTTCAAACTCTGTTTTCCTGTAATATATAGCTGACCTTGGGTGTATAACCATTGGCTGGAGAAAAGACATAATCATTTTATTTGTTGAATAATCAAAAGCTGTCATAAGTAGGTCTTTGTCTCTTGGTTCTTCTTTAAGCAGTTTCGAATATACGTCATTCTTAATTTCCTCATTTTTTTCCTCTGATCTGCTTGAACTTTTTCTAGATTTCAAAATCAGTTTCTTCTGCTGCTCTAGAAGAGGAGGGAGATTCTGTATTTATTTGTGTTTCAACCATTTCTTTTCCTTTTTCCTGTGATAATACCTGCTCATTTTGGATTTCTTTAAGTGTTTCATTGACAATTATTGTGGATTCATCATCAGTTTACTAACCATTATTATCATCTATATCCATGATCTTTTCTTTCTCAACATTAGTTACTTTTGCCCTTTTGTTGTAAATATTTTTAAATTTACTTTCTGCAATTGTCTCTGTTGTATAGCTTTCTTCTTTTCTACGTCTTTTATTACACACTTCTGTTTGTTGGCCAACTGTAACCACCTATGTACTATCCATCTTTTTTTCTTGTACGTCATCAGTCAATGTGTTTATAACCCATTCAATCTAATTAGCATATTTTTCAATTTGTGGCTTTGAATCATGGAGGAATGGGGTAAACTTACACTTGACCCTGAGGTTACTTATAACACCTTGAGGGTCATAATTCCAAGAAAAGATTTCTTGGAATTTAAACTCTGATAATTTGCTGACTATGTCTCTCAAAGCATCTCTTCTATTGACTATGAAGGGCCAATTTGACTTTTTAGCTTGAAATGTGCATTCATTTTTGAAGCTATGAAATTCACTACATCTTCATTCAATATCTGTCTTATGTACTCCAAAGAAAAAATCGTGGTAGTTAGAAACTTGGGTAATTTGTAAGGAGCCAGGAGTGCATCATACACTCTGATTTTTGTGTGATTTTAGTACAAATACCAGTTTCCTACCTTACAGTTTTTAAACAACTGTAAAATTATTTTGATGTCTTTATTAATCCTTGGTGGTTCTGCTTTGTTCAACAAAATCATGGCAGGTTTAATAAACAAATCATTGAAGTCCTTGTAGCTGTATTCATTGTTGTTTTTTCTTAGTAGAGAAGTCCAAAATGTCACTAAAAGAGGTTTACCTTCCACATCTATCTTCTGTAATGCAATTGGGAAATTTTCTGCCTAAAAAAACAGGAAGAGATGTAACAGATAGGATGAATATCTGAATACTCCTTCATTAGGTAATTCAATCAACTGATAATGTATATTATTAGCAATGACTTTGGCAAAGTTGAAGACTAGTTCTGGATGTTTTCCTGGAGACAAGGTAGAGAGGAAACCTAGAATGGAGGCATCTGTAAACTCATCATTAGCATAGCCTAGAATGAATGAAAGCATGGAAATGATTTCTCGAGAGCCCTCAAGGAAATCAAAAGTGTCATAAGTTGGATTTACCTTAGGAATTTTAACATGATTAGGCATGAAGTTTTGAAGGATCATAAAATTCCTAGGGAAATCCAAGTCTAAATACATCTGAGTCGAATCTTTAATAGACAATGATATTGCTTGTGGATCGTGGCTTAGTTGGAGCATATCATTGATGGCTTCAGTAGTTATGTAAAACATGATCTCATTATCTTTGTTCACCATGCATCTCTGGTTAGGGATATAGTGTAACTAACACAACCTAATGAAATCTTGAGCTTGATGGGTAATGGGAACCACATATTTAGGCAAGTTGGAGTCCCATATAGGTATATCATTTTCCACTTTGTTCTCAAATTTCTCATGACACCAGCTATGTACTTCAAGTAGGTTGAACTCTAAGGTAGAATCAACAATTCTATAGTCTAAATCAATCAAGGTAATGTTCTCTTTAGAGGTGACAGGTGGTTGCAATGATCTGACTACTTTAGTGGAATCTATAGTTAGGGAAAGAGTAGATTTATCAAATTTTGAAGGTTTAGGGTTTGGAAGCTCGCTGGATGTAGGCTTCTGAGGTTTGGGACCTCCAGTCCTAGGTGTGACCTTCATTTTTGTCATTTTGAATAAAACTAAGCAATATTAGATTGTTTTCTTAGTTTATTTTGGGAAATAGAAGGCTAATTGAGCTGCTTTTAGGAAGAACTCAGAATCTGTGCAAGGTTTTTAGGATGAAAATGCAGATTTACAATGTGCAGAGGACTGGAAAGGGATTTTAATGGCCTTTTCTATAATTCAAATGGATTTTAATTGCAGAAATAACTTTTGGATGGTCAAAAAATCTTTACAACCAAATTAGGTGGTAGTGGCAAATTCTGAGAAAATTTTGACAGGGTTCCCCCTGTTTCTTCAGGGTTTGAATACTTTTTCAGATGAGTAATTTCGATTTTATATATTCAAAGTGTTTTAATTTTGTTCTTTGAAATTAATATTTTTCAGGTCGGATTACTGAAAAATACCTTGAAGAGGTATGGTTGCGGTCGGAGAGGGTTTCCAGGTTTATACTAGTCTTCAAATTGGTCTCGTTTTCTTGGTAGAAGGCATTGAGAGTATTTAGAGGTAAATTTTAGAGGAGAAGTGGATTTAGAATGACAAACTAGTTCGAAAATAGCTCTGCAATGGTGTCTGTGAGTGATTTCTCAGAGGGAAAAGGCACAAAGGTATGCAAATGATAAAAACTAAGGTTGAAATCTTAAGTTTTATCGATATGCGAAGTATTAATTACAGGTTAAGTTGAAATGGTGGGAGTGGTTTTCACATTTAAGGCGAAACCATTTATGGTTATCGCATTGCTCCTAGGCAGTAAATCGTCGTTAACTTTCGGAATGTGATCCAGTAGAAATAAGACATGTAGCAGATGGTGGTTTCACAAAACAGCTTTTATCGCATAATTTTTTACAAACTTTGCCCTATCACTTTTGTTATAAGATATTGAATATGCATCGCCGGGTTTGATTGAGCGATGTGAATGGTCAAGATCTTTCGGAAAGTTGCGGGGAAATAGTAAGGTGGGGCCAGGCTTTTATAGTGAGTCGTTGATATTGAAATATAAAGATCCATGGTGTGAAAAAAATGCGATATCGGGGAAAGGTAGGGCAAGAAGCAAGGGAAAGTGGGACCCAGGTTCAATATTATCCGTTGGTTTTGATAGGGATGATCGGACGGATGAGGTTGAACCCGACACTGCGAAAATGGAATGGATAATGGGTTTGAAATATATAAAATGAGTTTATATATAGAATGGGGTGGGTTTAATAAGGTATAACCAAAGTTTGATACTTATATGAAATATGAGGTTTCACATATTATGAAGGGGAAAAGACTTAAGGCAAAAAATAAGCTTAGGTTTTTTAACCTTGGGTTAAGGGTAATCGGGGAAGGGAAAAATGATGTAAGTACTTTTTGTGCATTATTTTAAATACACGGAATGTAAATAAAATGTGCCTTTTTGTATTATTTAATTTTATTATATAGTTTTAGACTGCGGAGGGGTCTAAAAACCATAGAGGAAAGGGGTATATTTTTATAGCTAGTTTTATGTCAAAGGGGTAATTTCAGGATGTTATTTCAACATGTGGTTAATATCTTTGACACAAAAGCATATAATAAGGGGGTTTTTTGGGATATTAAATAAAAAGGAGTTATATTAATAGGACTAGGATATTTTATATGAGGTTAATGTTAGTATGAATCTTTTGTCGAAGTGTACGAAAAAGACCACTTTAGCTACGCATAACTTATAGCCCTAACATCAAATATGGCTACCAATATCTTCAGATCTGCAGTTAGTTGATCAAGACAAATGCTGCAAAAATCCAGATCTATGCATAAAGAGACATTAAGCAGTAAAAATAAGGTTTTGCTCCATACATCCAATAGACAAGACAAGAACAATATTTTTGAAAGAATTTTTGTATTAAGGGCACCTGGGAGGAAAACGAGAAGGTGTTTCCAATTCTCCTCAATGGGATGGGTTCTTGGAAGTCCTCAGCACTTCAGATCTAGCATTTCTCTCTCCTGTTGGTGTAGAAAACCCAGACAAAGATAGAACTCAAAGGGAGCTCACACAACAAATAATGGAAAATATGACAATGATAATGGCTCAAAGTCAGACCAAGAGTTTAGATCCGGAGTGATCTAATAGGCAACAAAAGGTGAAGAATGGTAGGAAAAACCCTCCTATTTATAACAAAATATTGGGTCATTCTAGATCTTGGTGCATGATTAAAATAGCATTAACCAAATCTAGATCCACCTTTTATGGAATATTTTATTATATTTGTTGGAGGGAAAAAGTATTTGACTTGGGTCAAATCCCTTTATTTGTGAATAATAAATAAATAAATGATTTATTTATCATTTTAGGGAAGTGGTTGAAAGATAATCAAATAAATAATGATTTATTTAATTATTTATGGGTGATTTAGTCATATTTAACAAGGAATATTATTTAAATAAGATTTAAATAATTATTCCTAGAAAATAATAAGATAAATAAGGATTTATATAATTAATTTCTTTGTTTTGGGTTAAACATGACCATGAATAATAATTGAATTATTGTTTAATTAATTATTCCTTGAGGAAAATCAAACAAATATAGGTTTGTTTAATATTTCCTTTTGGGGTTTCCTGTTTAGACCATAAACAACCTAATAAATGTGTTTTATTAAGTTATTTTACATAGTGAAAACAATTTTACCTAGGGTAAAATTGGTCTTACGTGGTGTACTTGGGTCCATCTAATGATAGTAGGTTAGATGACCAAAAAATGGTGTAACAGATTGCCCCCCAGCGTGCGAGTGTTAGGAGCAAATCGTATGACCG
>JAXQQM020071869.1:0-90256 GCA_034641835.2 Pinus albicaulis | reverse complement strand
AACATGAGATGAATGTGGGAGCAGAGTGGATGGGATCTGAACTAAAATTAAATTCTCTACTTCTTCATGTGCAAATTAACCAGATCTACTTGTTTCAGACTCCTCGTCACTATCAGATTTACCTTTAAGAGGGTTGTAGACAAAATCTTCTTCTAGGTCTAATTTGTAGGTTTTTTCACAGCATAGAACTACTGTGACCTCCGCGCATGAGCGATGGGCCTTTGGGACATTCATGCAATGTGGCCGCATGTAGAAATTTATTAATATTGTGATGTATTACTGGACTCTCCCGATCTAACAATTATATCCACTATTAAATACAGAATCCTTCTACTTAATTCTTTGCGGAAATTTAATCGCCAGTTGCAAACACATGAAGAAAAATCAATCACACATAATAAGATGTTTTTACCGGGAAAGCATAAAGCTAAAAACCCCAACTATCATATATTATCTATATCATGGATCATGAAACAATCTCATACAAAACTCTACTCCAAGAGCTCTCAGTACAATATACAATTGTCTCACACTGTCATACAAAAATTACTTCCTCATCCGTATTGCCTCACATGCAGCTTGACTTGCTGCCATGTATTTCGCTTCCATTTAACTGAGTGCCACGGATCTCTGTTTCCTACTGTACCAAGAAACAATTGTAGATCTGATACTAAAAGCCCCTCCTAATGTTCTCTTTCTATCCGTTGGGCTGCATGCCCAATCTACATCCGTGAAGCCATGCAACTTCACCTCATACATTTGTTTGTACCATAAGCCATACTCATATGTGCCCCTGATATATCTCAGGACATTCTTTCCCACTTCTAAAAGAGCTTGGTAGGCTTAAACATTGCTTGACTAAGCTGGTTCACTGCATAGCATATTTCCGGTCTTGTATTAACTAAATACATGAGTGAACCCACCAATTGTCGATAGATAGTAGCATCCACTACCTTTGCCGATGTAGCATCCTCTTTCCTCCAGTTTCCTAGAAGAGGAGTATCCATGGGTTTGCATCCCTCCATATGTGAAACTTACCGAGTATCTCCCTTGCATACTTGCCTTGAGACACAAATAGTTCACCTTCTTGCTACCATATTTCCAATCCAAGGAAATAGTGAAGGACCATATCCTTCACATCGAACTCCTTTGCAAGGTCCTCCTTGCATGAGTGTATCAGCTGCTCATCACCAGTCAGTATTAAATAATCAACATAAAGAACAATGATTAAAATATTACCCTCCACCACAATCTGGTATAGGTTTGGATCCGCCTCACTCTTGGTGAAGCCAAATCTAGTGAAATAGCTATTGATCTGAGTGTACCAAGCACAGGGTTCTTTCTTCAGCCCATACAACACTCTTTTGAGTCCGCACACATGCGAATCGCTGCTGAAGATCTCAAATCCTCTAGGCTGCTCAATGTGCACTTCTTCCTCAATGATCCCAGTAAGAGCCCACACCTCATATCCATCCATGAATTTGCCAACACTTGTGCGCCGAGAGTAAGAGCGGTACTTAGTAAATAATATCATGCTATTGTGTGCAAAGGTTTCTTAATAATCAATCCCCTCAATCCGTGAGAATCCCCCAGCCACAAATATTGACTTATACTTCTCAACACTCCATCGCCATTGCTTTACCTTGTGATCCATCTTGGACCTAGCACCGATTTATCAATTGGTGGAACAATTTCCCAAGCATTGTTTCTGACAATGGAGTCATACTCCTCCACCATTGCATCTACCCATGTGGGCTCCTGCACTGCTTCCTGAAAGGAAGATGGCTCAGTCACAATACATTTGCTCATGAGAGCCATGTATCCAATGAATCGGTCAGGAGACTGTCTTTGTCTGCGCTGTGAAGTAGGGACTCCTACATTCTATGCAGCATCAAGTTTCAACCTCTCAGCTTTTATGGTACACCTTCTGCTAGTTCTAATGTTTGGCTCTACGTGAGTGGACTCCTCCACTCCATGAACCTCCTCCTGTGGTTGATTCACATCTAGAGACTCATCTTTGGGAACCAGCAGTTCCTCCTCTTGATGCAAGTCTAGCTCCCTCTCAGGGGAAAACTGCATGGCTTTCCCCTCATAAAATGTATATCCCGTCGCACAATAATCATTATGCTGTTTGGAAAATACACACGATCATTATGGGGTGTTTCTGTGTACCCCACAAAAATCCCAACTTCAACAGTAGGCTCCAGCTTCTTCCCCAAGTTTTATCCATTAGAACATAAAAAATGAGCCACAAATCTAAAGTGAGAAAAATATGGTTTCTGCCGCAAAGCTTCTTCGTGTACTCATGCTGCTACTCTATGAGGATAACGGCTTTGCCACATAAACCATGTTGTTGCATGCTTTCCGCCTACAAGTGCATTGCAGCTCCCGATCATGTAGCAGCTTGTGCAACACCCACGATCGTTCCGTTCTTCCTCTCCATGACGCCATTATTCTGTGGGTTATGAGGTGCTATGAGTTCTCTCCGAATTCCTTCTTTGCTACAGAATTATTTGAATTCATTCGAGATATATTCACCACCATTATTGCTCCGCAGAGCATTCACTTGCTTCCCCGACTCTTTCTCCACCAATGCTTTAAACTCACATAACTTTGAGAATGTTTGATCTTTCTTCTACATGAAGAAGATCAAGCATCTACGAGAATATTCTTCAGAAAAAATAACATAATACCTATATTTTTTTGTTGAAGCAACCAAGAATAGCCCACACACGTCTGTATGAACTCTCTCTAGGATCACCGAAGCATGATTCTCATTTTCATGAAAGGTGGTCTTCATAAAATTACCCATAGTAAATCCCTTAAACTGATCTATCTGCGCAAGTGTACCCTTGGGAATTCCAGTAGAAATCTGCTGCAAAATCTTTAGGGCACCATGGTGAAGATGGCCCAATCACCTGTGGCATAATTCACCCTCTTCCCAGCTCGCCACTTCTTCTTCTTTTCCCACCATTTCAGCACCGCCATATACCTACAGCTTGTAGAGATTATTGACTCGAATCCCTATCCTCTTGGTTTGAACCATTGTTTTATGTTGTAGGAAAGATTTTACATCCTTGAAAACGACATCATAACCTTTGTCCTCCAACATCACGACTAAGACCAAGTTTTTCTTCAGACCTGGAACATGCATAACATCTTTCAATAGAAATGGTTTACCTCAATCCCTTTCAAAGGTGATTGTACCAATGTCGGTCACACTATATCGTCCATCGTCACCCATCTCTATATGCATCTGGAGATATTTCTCCTCCAGGTCACTGAAAATCTCCTTATCTCCTATCATGTGGAAGGAAGCACCACTATCAAGATACCACATCGATCCCATTATGCTTGAAACCAAGAATGCGATCGAAGAGAAATCAAGTTCAAATTGTGAGGCAAGGGCCTCACCAGCTGCAGCTCCAACATCCTTCTTGTTCTTCTTTTTCAATGGGCATTTAGTGGCTAGATGCCCATGTTCGTCACAGTGAAAACACATCACCTTGGACAAATTGAGATTCTTGCCTTTAGCCTCGGATTTTGAGTGGAATTTATTCCCCTTCCCTTTCCTTGCTTTGGCAGCCAAAGCACAATCATCTTCATCATCATAATTTGATGAAGACCCATCCCTAGTGTTCTACCTGAACTCCTACACTAGATCCACTACGCCTGCCTCAATCCAAATGGCTTTTCCCGTCCGTTGACATAGTCTTGATAATTGTGCCAACTCTTCGAAAGTCCAAGGAGAGCCAAGCTCACCAAGTCATCATCATCAACTATAATTCCCACACTCCCCAACTCTTCCCCACATTGGACAAACTTCATGAGATACTTTGGAATACTGTTGCCCTTCTCCATTTTGATTTTTTCTGAGTTTATCTTTCAGCGCTAACTTCCTATGGTCGCTGCTGCTTTGGAAAAGATCTGTCAAATCCTTACACATTGTAAATGGAGTGGATTTCATGTGAAGGCTTGACACAATATGATATTTCACAACTTCCAACAGATTCTTCTCGTCTTTGCTAATTGCTTTTGACATGCGTCAAGTAATGCATCATCCATCGAAGTGGGCTTAGGAACATCGCTATTGATGAACTCCTTCAAGCCATTATCTTCAAGCACTGCCTCCATCCTATCATTCCATGCAATGTAGTTCGAGATTCCCTCGAGTGCATACTCTAACCTCAAACCATTGAAATCCATTTTGATGTTTACTCAACTGCCGCACCAAGAAATTCTTGCAGAAAATTCGAATTGTTTCCACCAACAAAACTCAACTATTGCTTCAATATTGCAATCTTCTCTAATTAACCCTGCTCCAATACCATGTAGAAATTTTAATACAATATTGTGATGTATTACCAGACTCTTCTGATCTAACAATTATATTCATTGTTAAATACATAATCCTTCTACTTAATTCTTTTGCGGAAATTTAATCGCCAATTGCAAACACATGAAGAAAAATCAATCACACATAACACAGAAGTTTTTATCAAGAAATCATAAAGCTAAAAACCCCAACTATCATATATTATGTATATCATGGATCATGAAACAATCTCATACAAAACTCTACTCCAGAAGCTCCTACGATTACTTTCTTAATCTTCTCATAGCATATACAAAAAATTGGCTCACATGAACTTGATTTACTACCTCTTTATTTAGCCTCCATTCGCAATCCTGTTGATAGAATCCACGAATGAATTTTATATTTCCTTACCTTAATTTGCTCATCACCTATCTTAATTGGAATCTCCCAAGAATAGTATTGAATGCATTGAATACGCCACTATATTTACAATTTGATAGTCAATGAATTTTTCACCTATCTCTCAACTGGGTCTCCACTGGGTCTGACATGCATGTAGTTAACAGTAGTAAATATTCAGTTGCATGTGAGATCAATCCATGTGAATTAATTTAATATTTAATTCACTGATCTCTCACTAGTGTATCTTTAGTTACAACTAGCACAACTGAGTTTAACTCACTTAACTGAGTTAAACTAAATAACAACTCACATAACTACACATCCAACTCTGTTACAACTTTGTATCTCTCAGTTACAACAAATTCCACTGCATGGTCCACCAACCAATCACTTCAACTCAAAATCCACTTAGCTAACTGATTTTCCACTTCAGTTAACTATTTTCAAGTGCTCATTGAAAATAGATAATTATTTATTGTCTAATTTTTGTTAAGGGCTTAAAAAAAATCGACATTCATTCCACAAAACAACTTCGCACATGCATTCCAAACTTAGACGCCCATCCATTCATATAATTTTCTCAACCATCTATAAAAGAGATTACTGCTGAAAATATACTTTGATCCAAATTCTAAAAATAGATATATCACCTAAAAATAGCCTGTGTGGGCCCCACCTAGTGTAGGTGCTTATTTTTTCACTAGGATCATCATCTTATTGAATCGCAACAACATAAGTACCCTTTTCCATAAAATCATTATAATCCATGGTTCCAATGAGCATAAAAAATTAACTCTAGGGCCTTGAAAAATCTCCTTTCGGCTTCATAATACAATGAAAAGTGTCGATAAAAATTTAGCCAGTCACAAATCCTCCCAGAACACTATTGATCCAGTGATCTACTTCATGGGTAATCTTGTTGCTAGATTCCTCCAATTGTTGCACCAATTATGGGGTCCACTTGGTGATCACATCATCCTTTGTGTAGGTCTGAAACTTATCAAGCTGAGATAAACAATATTGCAACTCGGTTGCAAAGGAAGCAAAGAAAATTTCGTGGACATCTGTGTAGATGTACCTTTGCTCCCAATATTCAGCAAGAAATTTAGGTTTTCTGTTTTCTTGGATCACAAATTCACGTAACTTATTATCAAGCTAATCTTGTAGTTCGTTCTTCATCGAATGTCACAACATCAAATATCCCTCAAAATGATCTCGGTCCTGGCAACAAAACCATTTGTTGGCTTAATGGGTTTTGACCCAGTTTTGGAGTAATTGCGCAACCAAAAAAACCCTCCAACTAGTGGACCTTTCGGCAGTGATATGCTCGTGCAAACCAAAGTCTCACTCGAAGCAGTATGGTGGGTGCTAGAGCCATGTTTTCACACCCTAAGGGAGCTTTTGATGAGGCAGATCTTAATCCTACTTCACAAAAACCATATCTAATTGCAGATAAATCCCTTATACAGTAGAGCAGTTTTGCGCGACCAGATAATGATGAACATACTTAACCCTTGCGCATTCATAGATCATTGCAGAATTAACCCTTACTTCAATATATACTTGCGCAGAACAAAATACTATACTTAATTCAGATCTAACAGTTTAAAGCGGAATAATAATTGTGCACAGATGTAATTCACCAATTCGACTTATAATTTACTAAAATAAATATGCATTCAATAGGACATATCCATATCTATAAGTGCAATAAGCAACATATAGCGCACATAAGAAATCTAAGATAATTAAGCACATAAATTATTAAAATTCTAAGTTCGCAAAAATTGCCTTCTTTATTAAGAGATCTTTATTCAGTAAAATCTTTCTGCCCGCGCACAGAACAACAGGGTTCTTGCACATAGCTCAGGACTCAGCTCTTTGCGCACACAACCAACATGAGCCTTTTTACGTAGACTAACAATTCAGATCAACAAAACAAACAATTCACTTTCGGATCTATATCTCAATGTATTTACTCGACTCAACTCTTACGTATTAATACTTTAAAACGTGCACATACCATTGTCTCAAACCATGGTTTGAGACTCATGGTTTCCCTTTTTACCTGTTACAATGATTAAGGGACTTTGACCCACCCCAAAGCCCCTTTCCTTCTGTGTGCAACGCGGTTTAACAAAACTTGACCAAAAATGCCCAAAAATGCTTTACCCCAGGGGACCCTACTCCAATATAGAGTAAGAGAATCATGACCTTTTAAGGTAACATTAATGGGGTGAAATAATACAAATGAAATGAAATAAATCGAATAAAAATCCTAGAAAATAATTAAATTCATTAAGAATATGTGACGCCAAAATCAATCTACAACGTTGTGTAGATTTGAATTCAAAGAAAAAGTAAATGGTTAGCAAGAAGAGAAGAAGCAAGTCATAGAAAGGGATGGTAGACATAAGTTATCTAGTTGATTATGCACTTCACCCTTCACCCTTCCCACCTCATAGTCTGACTTGGAGGTGGTGCTTATGTTGGAAAACTATGTTTGGGTAGTCAATAACTCCAATTCAAATAATTACTTACATAGTCTCTAACAATATAAGTGTCATTACTATTTACTTTGTTATGTCCAGTTATGCTATTTCATTTTCTTATGTTATTTATAATTCATGTACATATAATGGCTACTTAATTTCCATTCCCATAGACATTATTATTTTATTCTCTCTCTCTCTCTCTCTCTCTCTATATATATATATATATATATATATATATATATATATATATATGGAGTTATTTCAAAATAAACTAAGTGTGTTACATGCATATTTTCATATTGGGTTGTCATGAGATATGGGTGTGAGAAAGGTATTTACGAAACTAATACACCTCATAAAGAATGTTTAGGAAAGGTTCTATATTGCATCAAAGTGGTTGTGTTTTTTATTTTAGAATCATTATTTAGAACAAGTCAAAACTAAAAAAAAAATGTTCGCATCATTCTTAGTGGAAAGTGGAAGAAATTTCTACCAATATCTAGTTAGTTTATTAGATTTTAGAAATAGTAACATCCACTTCAAACTATAAAATAAAACTAAATAAGGCCACAATGTATCTATGTTCATTATATGTACAAATATTTTAGTGGAATATTTGATAAATCATGTTTTAGCAATGATAGAAACATGGTTGAAATTTCATTAAGTCATGCAATACATTTCTTCCAAAATGCAATCAATAAAATGTTAAAATACCTAGAGGAGATAATGTAATTAAAAAAGAAAAAAAAAAGTGAACTAGTTGTTCTTTGGATGGAGTGAGAAGTTATGACAATCAATTGAAATTGTTGGTATTTACTATTGTGACAATATCCAAATTTACAATTATTGCAACCATCAATGCAAATGATTGATAATGGATGCAAATGATTTATGAAATCTAAATGACAATGTAAACTCTCTACAACATGAAATTTAAAATATTAAGAAAGAGAATTCACAAAATCTTATAATCATGTAAGTTCATGAAGATTATTACATAGTTTTTCACATATTAGTCTCTAATTACAATCCACTTCACAATCATTGCAAAGGGTATGCTTTAACAATATTAATTTTTTTTACTTATTTAATTGTGATTCATCAGGTCTCTAAATGTACACTACATAATATTACAAGTCTGTGGATAGGATTTCTCACTTTTCAGTGCTGAATTGTGCTTCACTCCTCAGTATCTAGTTGTGCTTTGCATATAGTGTTTACTTATTAGAGTTTAGGAAAACACTCAAGCTCTTAACCTAGTGGTCATTTAAAAAATTTCAATCTAATATGTGAATGTGTAAATAGATATAGTTGTGATACTCTCATTTGAGCTAGCTCTAATTTTCAAGATTTATGTATCTGAGAGTTAGCATAATATTTTACATATAAAATATTTCTCAAACAATCATTGTGTAATTTCATGAATGGACTCTACAAGAAGAAAATATATAGGTCCTAAATACATGAGGTCTTTTAATATAGGAACTAAATTACCTATTCATAAATAAATAACTAAATTCAATCGCATAACATAAATTCTCTATAATACCATATATAGTACTTATAATATCTAATGGGACAAGTGTAGCTCAGGATCCGTTACTTGGAAGGATGTGAATACTATACGTCGTGACCACCCCTTAGTTTTTGAGCATCTATGATTCCTATTTTGACTTAGATAGCTACCTATGCTAAGGCTTTATTTGTATTTCCATGTTATTTAATTATGAACACTATGTAATATTTATGCATTTAGTTGGACATATGAAACTAATATATGAAATTACATATATTATGTATTGTTGATTACAATAATTGATGTATGACTTATTTGATGTATGATTTACCTGATGTATGACTTAATTGGTTATGATTTATATAGTGTATGACTAATTAGAGTTATTGTTGTTTGATGTATGCATTAATGGGATATGATTTAGCTAATGAATGGATGATCAAAATTATGATTTATCTAATGTAAGATTTATTTCCAGTATGTTGTTATGAAGTACAAAATTGAAACGTGGACAATAGACTTAATAACATGATGATTAATATCACTTATCTATATATATTTTGTTGTTTTGTATATGCATGAATGAGAACTAACCTGTAGATTAGAAAGAACTATATGATAACCAAGATTTACTCTTGTGATGGGGTAATGTTGAGACATCCAATGAGGAATGGTATGATGTACATTGTTCTATTTCATTTTGTATCTACTTGATATGTACTATTATGACATGGTTAAAGTGTAAATGATAGTTGACAAGACTAATTTACTAGATTATTTGATGGCAAGTATCCCACCAGTGTGGTCCATATTAGGGTGGTGACCCTAGTTTTGAGGAGGGGTGGAGGAATTTCCCACTGTGTAACCTCCAAGCCTAAAATCATGGGAGGTAAGTGATGGAAACACTCCCCTAGACATGTGATGATGATTGCCAATTGGATGTTGGGGAAATTAGGCTGATATAGTCAACGCTTCTGCAATATTGGTTTTATAAATGGTTATATTGGTATAGCCGAATCCATAGTATATTGCAGCATAGGATGAATAGGATGGGAGCAGAAGTAGGTTAGTAAGGATAGGAGGCTATAGGTTAGTTGTAGACTCTTGATGGGAAGTGGTATAATTTCTTGACTTACTTATTTGATTACTATATCTCTCCTATTTTATTGTGCCTTATTGTAAAACTTCTTTCAAACTCCTTGTGTCATTTTCACTCTAACTTTGGGAGAAATTTTTCTGAAGGAGGGGTGTATGTAATGGCCTACTTGATCCTATTAGGCTAATTTTGATTAGTTTTTAATTAACCTGCAGATATTGAATTACAATTATTAAGTAATATTGGTATATATCTACACTTGTGAATCTGTAATTTTATTTTACTAATATGACTTTTATTATTTATTTTCTAAATCAAATATCTAAATTTGTACTCCCTAGGTGTCTTCTCAAATTTAATTTTGAATAAGATATGGTCTTCTCCAATTCAATTTTAGAACAACTATCTATATTTCTATTCCCAAGGTGTCTTCTCAAATCTACTTTTGGATAAGATATGGTCTTCTCCAATTTAATTCTAGAAAAAATATCTATATTTCTTTTTCCCAAAGTGTCTTCTCAAGTCTACTTTTGGATAAGATATGGTCTTCTCGGGTGAATTCATTAGAAAAAATATCTATATTTCTATTCCAAGTGTCTTATCGAATCTACTTTTGGATAATATATCGTAAGGAAAGTCAAGGATATTAAATTAAAAGGATGAGGGGTTAGTCATGGAATTAATGGTAAGTGATTGAGGTGGATGAGAGAAAGATAAATAAAGGGAAGGAGGATGAGAGGAGAAGAGGGGGGGGATCCTTGTTCTTTATTTTGGCATTATAGGATTTTATTTGGAGAGGAGGAATGTGATGAGAAAAGAAGGGAGAGATAAATGGGAGAGATAAAAATTAGATATATTGGAGAGAGTTGGCTTTAACTTGGACACACTACAATTGATTGGACTTGGGCTCGGAGGGTTAGGAAACTTGTGGAGTTTCTCTGGGCTAGGAGATCATTGCTAGTTGGATGGGAGGCAAATTCAGTCGAGTAGCCCAACAAGAGCATCTCATTGGAGTCAGGAGCATCCCAACTAAGCTACTGATAAGGTATTCTTCCATTTTTTGATTACTTATGTAAGTTTTTGCAACGAAATTTCCCATGGAAAAACTCCCATCTGTCAGATGACATAGCTCGTTGTATCTGACAGTTATTTAGGATAGTTGCCTAGGTACTGAATGTGTTCAGGAGTTAATCATACAACTAACCTATTCACACATACACTTAGAAACGTATAAGGGTAACATGTAGTTGACGTTCTTGGCTTTACATGACTCATCAACTTTATAAGAGAAGGTAAACATAACCAAATAAACGATAAGTTCTAGTGTTACCGTATACAACGAGAACCACTAATTTGAATTATGCTACAATGTTATATAGTTAATTATTTATAATTCAAAAACTAAAATAAATATAACATACCTAACCAATAGTTGTATCAAAGAAAATGAAATGCTTTTAAAAAATAATGACCAATTAAAACCATTCAATTTTTTTTTACCATAGAAAATATTTATAACTTGTTGGTATTTTTAACCAGTTAAAATTTAAATAATAAATAAATGCACAAGAAATAGAAACTAAATCACACAAAAAGAAACACAAATAATTTACGTGGTAAAACCTTGATAGTGTGTCAAGGAAACCTCCACAGGGCAAGGGATTGGAATTATTATTGCTCCAGGTCAAAATGAATCTCCAATGTTACATTAGGCCTCTCAGGAAATCATCAATTTAATTTGAAAAACTTTGTTACATAATTCCCTATGGTTACACAATTGTGTGAACGAAAAACCCATATTTACTAAGATAATTACATTTAACAATTGTTTTCATTCCTAACAATCTCCACCTTGACAACAATTTTCCTAATCCCTTGGACATGGTTATTCATCATATTTTATGTAAGCCAAGATAAGCCAAACACCACCACAACTTCTCTACCAATATTGGCTTCATGAACATGTCTGCACAATTCTACTATGTGTGGACCTTCTTGAGAGCTACTTTTCCGCCATCTATCATATGTCTTACAAAATGGTATCTTAAATCAATGTGCTGAGTCTTGTTGTGATAAGCTAGATTTGTAGCCAAATGAATATCACTATGACTGTCATATAATACATTCACTTTATCCCGCGTCCTTTCAATCTCATCAAGTAGACCTTTCAATCAGATTTCCTCTTTACAGGCATCTGAAGAAACTATATACTTTGATTCAGTAGTGGACAAAACAATTGTTTCTTGAAGCCTTGACATCCAACTAATTTCTCCACCTGCAAGAGTAAAGACATATCCTGTAGTATATCTCCTTTTTTCCAAGTCACCTACATAATCAACATCCACATATCTACAGACTGGACCTACACTACCATTAAAGATGATACAATGGTCATGTGTGCCTCTCAAATACCGAAGCACCCATTTCACTGCTCACCAATGTTCTTCTCCTGGATTTTCCATGAACCCACTGACAACTCCAACTACATGTGAAATGTCAAGTCTTGTAGATAACATCACATACATTAAGTTTCCTACCAGAATTTTCATATGGTACATGAGACATATACTTCTTTTATTTATGAGTTCTAGGACTCAAACCCGAAGACTGCTTAAAATGGGAAGCTAAAGGAATAGTAGCAGGTTTCACATTGTCCATCCCAAAATTTTCAAGTATTTTCTCCACATAATTCTATTGTGGTATCCAGAGCTTTCCAATTTTCCTGTCTCTATGTATCTCCATGCCCAAGATATGTTTTACATCACTAAGATCCTTCATATCAAATTTCCTATAAATATGAGCCTTTAACATGTTTATCTATTCCATGCTTTTTCTTGCAATAAGAATATCATCAAAATAAAAAACCAAGATAATGAATATGCCATTGAAATTCTTAAAATACACACAATGATCATACTCACTTCTAGTGAAGTTCTGGTTCACCATGAAGGAGTCAAAATTCTTGTACCACTTCCTTGGAGACTGTCTCAGGCCATACAATGATTTCCTAAGCTTGCAAATTAATATTTTGTTGCAACCTTGTACAAACCAAATAATTGCTATTATTTTAAGCAATTATTCCAACCCTAATCATATTTGGTTATACAAATACCTTACTCTAGCTAGCTGGTACAAAAAAAGCTCTCAGGATCTAGGGGAAAATTTATTTGGGTCTAAGCTAGTAAAGCTATGCAGTGCTCAAGATCTCATAATTTGCAACGATCTAAAGAAGTGGCCCAATTCTAGCC
Organism: Pinus albicaulis; assembly: GCA_034641835.2. Classification (NCBI taxonomy): domain Eukaryota; kingdom Viridiplantae; phylum Streptophyta; class Pinopsida; order Pinales; family Pinaceae; genus Pinus; species Pinus albicaulis. The sequence continues at coordinate 77,178 of JAXQQM020071869.1, read as the reverse complement.
AAATGACATGTATCCATGGGCTCGGTAGCATCATAGTAGACTATGTTATTTCCGATATTGCTTTATACAACGAAATAATAAATTTTGACATCTTAAATGACTAGGAGCCTGACTTAGATCATAGACCTTTAATTGTAACTCTCAATTTTTTCATGCATAGTGATCCCATAGGAGATAATACTTACAGCCAAAGGAACTTAATATTTGATAGAAATAAAAATGATCTTTTTCTAAATGAATTAAAAATTAATTTGCTTCCTTTATCTAGCATAGACAACATAGAATACCTCTATCATAATTTTACTACAACCCTCTCATACTTTATTAAAAATTTCTCAATTCAAGTTTCAAGTAATAAAAGAAATAGAAAAACCAACCCTTGGTATGCTAAAGATTGTAAAAGTGCGAGGAGAGAAATTAAGGAAGTTGTTGATGAGTCTCTTAAAATTGGAAAGATAAAAATATAAAAATCCCTAACTAAAAGGAAAAAAATGCAGCATATTCATAAAATACAAGAAAATCTCTTACACCTCTCTAACATAGCTCCTAAGAAGTTCAGGAGGAAAATTCTAACTAAGAAAACTAAAGATAATAATAGAATTTCTTTACACGACAGGAATTCCTATCTTAAAAATATTTATGAATCTCCAAATGTCATAGACGACTTTGAAACCATGCTCACAACAGAAGAATTTTTCTCATTAGAAGACATATATTTTGGGGTTAAGTGCCTAAAAAATGGGAAAGCTAAGGAAATTGAAGGTTACCAGGCTGAAATCTTAAAAATTGGAGGTCCTGTCCTCATCCCTCACATCCACAAGCTTTTCAATCAAGTGATTAAGCAAGGGTTCCCTAAACCTTGGACTCAGAGCCTCATTATTCCTATTTTTAAAAGTGGGGATACAAATAACCCCTCTAAATATCGGATAATTATTATTAGCCCTCTCTTAGCCAAGTTATGTGGTATTATTTTGGAAACGAAGATGAGCACATGGCTTGAAAGTGAACGTAAGTGGGCTAAAGGCCAAAAGGGTTTTAGAAGGCAGCATTCAACAATGGACCACCTCGTTACACTTAGGATCATTGTGGAGGAATGTCGTAATGATAAATCCAATCTCTTTTGTTGCTTTGTGGACTTTAGAAAGGCTTTCGATACGGTACCTAGAAATACCCTATGGAATAGATTATAAGAGCTAAAGGTTCCTTTTGAGTTGAGAGTTGTTGCTATAAGGTTATACGAGAATGTAATTACCAAGTTTAATAGCAATGAGGGGTGGTTGAAAGACATTAAGTGTAATATCGGAGTTATACAAGGTTTCCCCCTTTCCCCTACCCTATTTGGCATTTACATTGACAAGCTAGAATGTTTTTTAGAGGAATCAGGCCGTGTTGGCATGATCTTAGCTGGAATAATCATCATCCTTCTTCTCTATAATGATGATATATTTCTTTTGTCAAGGTGCCCTTCTGATCTTGATAAGTAACTAATACTTTTTAAGGATTTCTGCTCTACCATGGGTATGAATGTTAACACTGAAAAAACAAAAGTTATGATTATCAAATCCAAGAAGGACACTTAAGCTAATTTTTTGTAGGACAATAACAACTTGGAGGAAGTGTCTTCTTACAAGTACCTAGGAATTGATATTCATCACAAGCTCAACTGGAACTATAGCATTGAGAAAAGAACTAATTGAGGGTGGAAAGCTTATTTTGGTCTTGAAAATAATTGTAAAGCAGCAAAGCTTGTGATGTGGGATAAAAAGAAGCTCATCTTTGAAATTTTAATCACTCTTGTTATTTTGTATGGATGTGAGGTTTGGGGTTGCAACATCTCTAGAGAATCCTAGAGAAATATTGAGAAAATCCAGAAGAATTTTATAATGTATAACCTCAAAATTTAAAGCAATACACCCTATCCTATTATCCTTGTAGAAGTGGGTCTTTCCTCTATCGAGAGCCTAGATATGACTAGGGTCCTGTTATACAAGCACAAAATCAATAACATGGGAGACCATAGACTTCCTAAGCTAGCTTTAAGTTCAATCCAAAACCACCTAAGGCTCAAATGAGGTTGGTATAAAGATACCAAGGCCTCTTTAAATCATTGGGAGATCGGAAAAAAATGTTGTATTGCAAAATATTAATAACATTAAAAATATTGTTACTTGTAAGTTTAAAGAGAAAATGTGGTGTGAGAAATATTTAGAGGCTAAAAGAAAATTAAGATATTATAAGGAGGTCATCAACCCTACTCTATAAGATCAAAAGTATCTCTCTTTTTTAAATTTCTCAAATAAAAAAAGTAATATAGCCAAGATAAGAACAAACTCTCATGAGCTCCATAGTGAAACAGGTCGTTGGGCAGTTCCTAAAACACAATGGGTGGAAAGGATCTGCCATCTCTGTGAGAATATGAACATTGACGATGAAAATCACTTCCTCTTATAGTGCCCTACATACGCTCACATTAGATCTCGGTTTTATAATCTTTGTTGCAATATAGACCTTCCTAGCCTTTTAACATGTCAAAATTATATTGAGCTCGGGATGCTTATCTCCAAGCTCTTTGAGCATAGGAATACAATTTTAAAGTAAACTAAATAATTCATTTCTTTAGGTCGGAAGTAGACCAAAGTTTGGTCTCAGTGGACATTAGCCATCATCATCATAATAATAATAATATAATATGTTATTTCACATTTAAACGATATATATATATATATATATATATATATAACTACAGTGCTATCATTGTTTATTGAATTTGTTTATTTCACTGTACAAATTGACCAGGGGAAGAATTCTGTAAAAATATTTTGTTAATATAATTATTAATTAATTATAAAATACAAAAGTATATTTTCTACTTTTCTCTCACCAAATGCTATCATTGTTTAGCAATGTTTTATTGAACTTGTTTATTTGTTTGTGCCAATTGCAGAGTGGAAAATTTCTATAAAAATATATTATGCTAAGATAATTTATTAATAAATAATAAAATACAAAGGTAGTGAGATAAGAAATGGAATCCGCTTGTTTCTCTCCCTTGAAGAAGAAGTGAGAGAAAATGTGGAAAATAAATTATAAGAAAATAAAGGACATTGTCGTGATGTTTGATATAGAGAATAGGGTGGCTACAAAGCGCCGTGATTGACGGGCTATTGCAAATTAGAGAGAAAAATCACTGCGAAGGTCTAGTCATTGGTCCCACTTATTCTTCTTTTCTCATATATATATTTGAAGGTCATGTGAAAATTTGATGGTGGAAGAATGATGAGTTTGGTATATTTGCAAGGAAAGTGAAGATAAGGACGGATTAGTTGGGTGACACTAAGAATCCACTAATTAACCAACCACTTTAAGCACACTCTCTACACAAAGAAAACACACACAAAAATTTGATAGAAAACACACACAAAAATTTGATAGAAAATTTTGTCCAATGTGGACTATGTCTCTGGGCCCTACTTCAATATAGGGGAGGCCGCTTCATTCATCTCAGCAAAAATTAAAATGAGTACATGGAAAAATACATCATTATACCACTAATGTTTGGAGTGACTTGAAGTTCCACTAGTCAAAACACAACAATCACAACACTAGCAAGTATGTCTCATCGGTTTGAGAATTTTGACTATATACATGAGCCACTTTTGAAAGGTTCATTATTGTCTCAAACTTCGTGTCCAACAATTAATAAGAATGTGAGCTTCTGCCATGATTTTGGATATCCCATCCTCAGATGTAAAAATAAACCATTCCATTGAAATCCTTGTGAAATTATAGCTAAGATGACTATAAAATCATCTATATTCTGCCACTTTCATCCCTGGACCCCACAAAGAGTCTTCAAGATTCCTCAATGGCATCTAAAAAATAATATTCTAGGGAATATTCCCCCAGAATATACTTTCTCAAAATGTGTGCCATAGCAAGCTTCGACCCTCCTGGTGACGGTTCCACGACCTTTGAATTCTGCCCATTAGCCTCCCCTCACGCCTCCGCTCTACGATGCCTTAGTTGGTCTGTTGATGAATTAAATTGCAAGTTTATATACCACTGTGTTAGTGGATATTCCAACATATGCCCCACTTGGCACATTGGTTGTCATGGTTAAATAAAGTCATTGGTTGGTTGGGAGGTCAGGGGTTCCAACCCTGCCGACCCCATATTTATAACACAAACAACATATAGTTGGATTGTCTATTGAAAACTTGATCGTCGAGTTGTATAACCATTTGCGGCCCTTCTTTTTACAATAACCCATTGGATATATATATATATATATATATATATTTATTTATTTATTTATTTATTTAATTATTTAATTATTTAATTATTTATTTATGGTATCGTGTAACCACCATTACAACATGTCATATGTTTGTTGCAATGCTAAATGTCGCATGTTATATTAAACATTGTTGTAAAAATAGACCATAACCATTGATTATTACAGTTGGGTTGGAGCTACACATTTCGTCATGCCACTGCCAAACTATGTATTTTTGGTTATATTATATTGTCACTACACAATAAACCACCTACCGATGTTCATTATAACTGTTTTTTATAACCATGACCGCTGATAAAAACTATTGATAGATTTCCATATTAAATCAGCCAAACTATTGTGCCATTTTTGGCCGAAATTTCGTTGTTGTTTATTGGTCAAACTGCAAGTCGTTTGTATAACCATTACATATTTATAACATATAATTCATAACTCCCGCTATTATATATATGTATTAACCCAATTTCCAACCGTTGAACAACTAACCACTGAATGACTTTAAGTATATGTGTTTTGTTATTAAAATTTCCATTTAATTTAAACTGCGAGTTGTTGATTAGATATAATCACCATTTAATTTAAAATCGCCCACCAAATCCATAACTACCACAAATTTTATTTAGCTGGGTTGGACCAACTAGCCACCAACGGGGTACCAAGTGGGACCCTCTTATTGGTCCATGTGGCCTCCTCCTATTAGGCCACTTCATGCCACTAAATTTAGTGGGGTGTTACCATATTTTTCGGTGCTGCTAATTTTAACCCTAACTAAAACCTTCACCACATTTAGTGAGACTATGCCAAATTTAGCTGCTACTTTAATCAGACTACCATTTTGGCATTGCTCCAAATTTAACTAGTGACCTTCCAAATTTTGTCTTCTAGCAAAGTTTGAATAGAGCTTTGATTGACCATAACTTCTACATACGATCTCAGATTGAGACACCATTTGCATCGTTGGAAAATTACTATGAGCTCTTTGATCTAGTACTAGTTTCTGTACAATATGTGAACTTTTATTTTTGAGCCATTGGGAATCCACCTAGATCAGTAACATTCAATATTCCTAGATTTCCTATTAGCGAGCTTTTTAATCCCGAACTCCACATCTTCCAAAGAAAAAATATATTTCTGTATAGGAGTGTTTATAATGTTTCCCATGGTGTATGGGAAGTCATAAAGATTCTTAAGATAGATATTCCAATCCTTTAAGGGGATCGAGTCATCTTCTTTATTTTTATGAACAAGAATATTCCTCCAAAATTTTTAGGCTCAACTTTAGAGAGGTGAATAAGACACTCATGCCTCTTATTCATATAAAACCTTTTCTTCCTTTAGATAAGAGCTTTATACACACTTATTTTTTCAAGCTTTACAATTTCGTTAGGAGCATATCTAATCACTTTCCTTGCAAATTAATTATAATATTTATCATACCAAGTGTTGGAATTTCTCTTGTTCTTTTTATATGATACCTTGGTATAGAATTTGTTAATGGTAGTGGGGAGGGTTGTAGTAAAATTGTGAATTATTTGATAATCCTTATCTTATATTCCCCTTCTTCACCCCAGTGGGTTGTAGTGGTGGATCCACTTGTGGATCATGGAAATGAGTAAGACGACATGGGGCAAGGCCAGTGGGTGGCCCGCCCCATGCCATCACACGTCGGGAGTAAATGAAGACATGCGGGGCAGTAAAGGAATGTCAGAGGTGGATGGGGACGTGGGTCACACGTTGAGACAATTGGCAAGGGAGATAGGTTACATGGAAAGTTGGTCAAGTGTTATTCCATAACGTTGTGGATTGCAGAGAAGGCTGTTATGTTAACTGGAACGATGGTGTGAGGGTGCGAAAGAGAAGAAGGCTACCATGAAACCAAGCTTCAACAATCCTGGTATGTATCTCAAGCTCATTTGATAGCGATAATGGGGGTTTTGTCTCAGGGTAGGGTGAATGAATTGAAGATTTCACCAAAAAATTTCTATCTGATTTCTGAAACAACGATTAGTTTGTCTATGATGAACCATGTCGTGTCAATTTCTCTGTTGTATAGTAAATTGATGATCCAAATGGGCATGTATTGGTCTTAAAATTCTATTACTATCTATAAATTGATTAGCGGAGTCTAAAAATTATTCAAATTGTGGTTTCATATGGCTCGTTGTGTGAAGGGTGGTTTCTGTGGTTTCTTAATACCAACTAGGGGTGGTTTCTATTGTTTCTTATGATTCGACGTGTGGTTTCTATGGTTACTTAAGACCATCTAGGCGTTGCAATGCTCCTACATAGGGTTTTGAGAAATGAAACTATCTTTAACTTGAGAAGTAGATGCATCGAGGTGGTGGTCAAATGCGAGCCCAATTGGGTGAAAGTCTGGAGGAAAATTTGGATATGATCAAAAAGGATTAACAAACCTATTTATTATGATATTACAAGTCCACCTAGACTGTATATCTCTCTAGCTTCTACATGGAGGGTGATAACTCTAGTGCGAATTCGAGTGGATTTATAGTTGTTGGGTGGTCCGGGAAAGAGGAAAATGGTTAAGGAATAGTTAGGTAAAGGAAATGGAGGAAGAGGTGGTAATCTTGTGTGAGAGAAAGGAAAGGTAAAGGGAGGTTCAACAGGAAACCCTCAACATAGAAGGGGAAGGAAAATAGACCAAGAAAATATGCAAAATCTATTGCATGCATATGGGGTCGGTACTCTGGCTCAATTTAAGTCTATGATTTATGTATGGGAGAAAGATCTGAACACAAAGGCGGAGACCAACCTTCCAAATGAAGAAATGGAACCTCTAGTGACAGACCCAAGAAATACTAGAGGTGGTTTGACTCTATTCAAATAGTCAATATGCCTAGACCGGTCCATGAAATGCTTGATGACGAAGGCCATTATGTCAGTACATGAAGCGGGAGGAAACCCAAAGGAGGAGCTGAGTCTTGCAGAGATTCATCTAGAAATTCAAGCCGTTCAGCTGCAACTTCACCATCAAAATGTGCATCGTAGTTGAATTGAAAGGCAACTCTAGAATTTGCATCAAGTGGACATGCCTGGGTTGAGTGCTAAAGACCTGCCACTGATTTAATCATTTGATGAATAGTTGTAGGGTGTATTGCATAATTTTGTTTCTGGTTATTTGATGTGGTCATCTAGCATTTATTTTTATAGTAGTATGTTTAATGGGATAATAGATATCATAGTCTATGAGGCCTGGAAAGACAGAATCAAAAAATTTAAATTTGGTTGGCTTATAATTCACTAAGGTGACCAAAAGACCCGGTTTCCTTCAGGCATGTTGAGGCCACCAAGAATTCTATATGATGTAACCTGTTTTTTTTAATTTTAAATGAATGAATAAAGAGGAACTACCAAAGTTACAAAAAAAATATTATTATTATATGTTAAGTAACTTGTTTTTTTTATTTTAAATGAATGAATAAAGAGGAACTACCAAACTTACAAAAAAATTATTATTATTATATGTTAAGAGACCTAAATCGCTTATTAAATCTTTTAAGAAGAGATCCATTTTACTTTTGTCATAGCGAGTGTTCCTTTGGCTCTCACCTTTCTTTTTCATGTGGTTTGTGTGCATATCAAGGTTTGTGGTCAAAAGGCTCACGGTCATCTAGGATGTCAAAATTAACAATATGTTTGAGAACATGGGTATCGGATATTGCATAGTACACAAAACTACTTACAAGCCCATGAATACAATTCATCTAGCAAGATGTAAGCCACTTATTAATCTCATTACAAATAATAAAGTCTTGGGAGATACAAATCTTGATTAACTCGATAACAAATAGGTTATTGGTTATATATTTAGAATTTATTTTGAATTTACTAGCTAAGTCATAATCCTAATCAAGCCATAAGGGAATAGGGTTAGTGTTATTACTTAATAGAGTGTCTTGGTTGGTAGCAGTTTTAGCATTGAAGTCCCAAAGCACTCTTAGGTGTAGTTTAACTTGACAAAATGACATTTTTCAAAATTTGGTAGACATTTTTAAAGACTTGATTTGAAGTTTTTTAATATTTACTAAATCCATTTATGCATTTAAAAATGTGTTTTAAACAACAAAAAATCACAATCTTGTTTGAGATTGTTGTTCGGTGAAAAAACATTTCTTCTATAAATTAATAAATTAGACTACACAGCCATATATATATATATATATATATATATATATATTAGAAACCAACCTCGATTCATTTGAACCCTAGATCTATCAAGAGCCTAGAGGAATCAAATCTCTAGAGGTGCAAACCTCTTTTTTTAGTGCAAAACTTGGTCAGAAGTTTGCACTTGGAGAGATTTGATCCCTGTCCGAGCCTGAGGGATTCAAAGTTAAGATAGATCTAGGCTGATTTAATTATTAATTTTATTTTTATTTTTATGTAATTTAACTCCGTCAAAATGTTTAGATAACATAAGATAACAAGACATTACAACATCTCTTCCATATTGGGATGGAGGGTGTCTCTTGATGGAAAAATGTAATAAAATAAAATTATATATATATATTGAAATGAAAGATGGTTTTCAGCATGTGGTATTGACGAGCCATGGTATTGGGTCATGGTATGGTATGGTATGGTTAATAATATCCATGGGAAAGTGGGGTGAGTATCCATGGTTAAAAATCTTGTTGTATTGTAAGTATTATTTTGATTGTGGAATAAGAGATGGTTTTTGGGCATGTGGTATTGACGAGTCATCGTATTGACCCATGGTATGGTATGGTTAATAATATTCATGGTAAAATGGGGGTGAATATACATGGTTAAAACTTTTGATATATTTCAAGTATTAAGTTTTTATGTGCTCATTAATGAAATTTAATTATAGTTACAAAATGGATCTTAATTTATGTATTTTAATGTGATAGAGTTGTAGATATATCTCAAAAGTAAGTATATATATATATATATATATATATATATATATATATATATATATATATATATATATACAACAAAGGCTATTTAAATTCAAATAAAATATTTGTAAAATATTTTGATTGTGAAATGAGAGATGGTTTTTGGGCATGTTGTATTGATGAGCCATGATATTGCCCCATGGTATGATAACAAAGGCTATTTACAAGTTAATAATATCTATGGAAAAATAGACGTGAATATCCATGATTAAACACATTGTTATATTGTAAGTTTACTATAAGTATTAATGTTTTGATGTGCTTATTAATTAGATTTAAATATGCTTACAAAATCATTATTCTATTTTATAAGGTAAAATGGATCTTAACTTGTATGTAAAGAAATATTTCTGTGATAATCACCTATAAGAAAATATTGTAGCGGGGTTTCGAACCAATTAGTGTGGACTATCTTTGCATAAGATTAACTAGATGTAGATCTTTGCATCAGATTAAATAGACGTAGAGAGGACATCTAGTTTTGACTCAAAAATTATTATTTATTATTAAACATGTTTTTAGCATAAATAAAATTATATATAGTTTTAATTAAAAGGAAGTCCCAAAATTAAATAATGATATGTTCAAACTAAATAAAACTTAATAAATAGAATAAATACTATTAAGAAAATAAATAAATTAAATTAAATTATATATATATATATATATATATATATATATATATATATATATAATCAATTTTATAATGATTTTTGTATTTATATATATAATCAATTTTATGATGATTTTTGTATTTTTATTAATAAACACGTAACAAATTGAATTTTATTATTTCTAGCTTTTTTAAGAACACTACAATATCTCTTGGGCAGTGGATTCTATATTACTTTTAACCGATATGTAAATATTTACCAATTCTTTACTTATTATAAATTGGATATATTAATATAAATTCAACATATTAAACTGATAATATATATATATATATATATATATATATATATATATATATATATATATATATATATATATATATATATATATTTTCTACTTTTCTCTCACCAAAATGCTATCATTGTTTAGCCTTGTTTTATTGAATTTGTTTATTTGGTTGTGCGAATTGGACAGTGGAAAAATTCGGTAAAAATATATTATGCTAAGATAATTTATTTAATTAATTATAAAATACAAAGGCATTGAGATCAGAAATGGAATCCGCTTGTTTCTCTCACTTGAAGAACAAGTGAGAGAGAATGTGGAAAATAAATTGAAGGAAAAGAAAGGACGTGGTCGATGTTTGAAATAGAGAATAGAGAATAGGACGTTTGAAAGCGCCGTGATTGACGGGCGAAGACAAATTAGAGAGAATAATCACTGCGAAGGTCTGGTCATTTGTCCCACTTATTCTTTCCTGGTGACAAAATGTGAAAATTTGATGCTGACAGAATGACGAAGGAAAAAGAAAAAAAATCAATGACAGATTAGTTGGGTGACACTGACCAACGACTTTAATTGAATAATTATAAAATACAGAGGATTGAAATAAGAAATGGAATCTGCTTGTTTCTCTCTCTTGAAGAACGAGTTAGAGAGAATGTGGAAAATAAATTAAAAATTAAAAAAAACAAACAATTTTCTCATCAAATTCCATCGCTGGGTGGGGTTGGTGAGAGACCAAGGTGATCATGCACGAGAAAGGTCTTGTCAACGGTCCCACTTATTATTATTTCTCTTATTCAGAGCGGTGTAGTCAAATAGACGTTTCATATAATTGAAGGGAAAGGTCATGTGAAAATTTGATGAATCTTTACTTTTGTAATATTTGTAAGGAAAGTGAAGACTTTTGTAATATTGGTAAGGAAAATGGAGCTAAGAAAGATCAACACCGGATTGGGTTGTTGAGAGTGAGCATCAACTAATTGACCAACGACTTAAAGCAACAAAGTCTCTTCCCAAAGTAAAGATGGGAAAGACCGATGGGATGGGGTGGATAAGGGTGACGGTGAGCCCGTGGAAAATGCCTTGACCAAAGCCAGATTTGCTCGGTGATCCTGGACGAATTAAGGAGGGATTCACAGTAGAGTCTGAGTCTGATTCTGATTCTGATTCTGACAGCACTGAGGAAGTCATGATTGTGATTGAATTTGGTGGGGTTTCTAGATATCAATGGTACTGAAAATATATATGGGTGGTTATTTTTTTTTAATTATAATTAATTTTTAATATTAAGAGAAATATTTTTTTAAAATAAGAAATAAAAAAATTTAAAAATAAATGAAAATCATAAAAAATAATTGTATATTAATATATTTCAATTTATAAATATGGTTGAAAAAATATTAAAAATAATAAAAATATAAAAAATTGTTAAAAAAAATTAAATTAATATAAATGATAGAAAGTTATTGGTTATTTATATTCACTTTTCAATTAGATTTCAACCTCAAGTGGAAATACTCAAGGAAAATTAAAAAAACAAACATTTATTTATTTTCATTTTTCATTATATTTTATATTGGGTGGAAATATGAGCCAATGGAAAAAATGATTAAAAATAATTCATTGTTTGCATTTATTTATTTTCATTATATTTCAACATGGAAATATGAGTGAGTGGAAAAAAAAATCATAAAAAATGATAAAAAAAATATAAATGAATAAAAAATAAATCACTTTTCATTATATTTCAAACATGGAAATCTAAGTGGAAAATTAATTAGTTATTTAATCAATTTCCATTACATTTCAAACATGTGAATACAAATAGAACGATATCAATTACTTGTTTATACTCACTTTACATTGCGTGTTAATATATCATGAAATGAAAATATATGCGAAACATGGGATATGAATTAAAGATGAGGGAAAAACTAAAAATGAAATGTTTTGGAAATAAGATGAAATATTGCAATATTCAAAGATGTTCTTATCACATTTCTAATTTTGTTTTAGGAGGGTTTTAAAATTTAAAATCACAAGACAATATACACTGATACGAAGATATATTATTATTATATACATATGTATATTAAAGATATATGATATATGTTATATATATAAGTATATATAATATTGATATAAACCTATGATGTCAAACAGAATTTTAACAAAAGTAAAAGTCACTATGATAAATATTACGTACAAAATATTTAAAGTTATTATCGATATTATGTTTTTTATCAAAGAAATACAAACATGATACTTTGTGGAGTTATGGCATGAAGAAGGTTGCAAGATTGGTAGAAGATGTATGAAGATGTGGGTGAGGTGTTGACATAATTAAGGGTAAGGAGAACTATTGTGATGTAGAGGATGTACAAAATTAAAGGTTTTGTGAAAGCAAGGCATGTGTGAAGGAAAACTCTATGAAGAAATAAACTAAATGCAGAGATAAAATATGTGTAGAAGTAAAATCGTAAGTAGAATTTGAATACTTCTACAATATTTGAGAAGCATTAAAAAGTTAAAATATTTTATATATTGGAAGAAATTAATGTGTATGATCACTGAGATGCATGCAACATAAGCATAGAGAAAAAACTAATAAATCCAGTTTAAATTCAGACTAATTATTTAATTGGAATAACTTATTAATTTTGATAAACTCCACTCAGAAAGATTTCCAATGCTATTTGTGTGACATAAGGATGTATGTAGTTAAACACTATACAAAAGAAACGTAAAGTCTATGCATAAATAAATATGTGTGGAGGTAAAGTGATTTCTATTTTTTTTTAATCAATCATAGGGTTTGAAATTTTGATAGAAGAATAAGAAAATGCAAAAAATTGCATTCCATAAGAAAACGAGAAATAACACATGGAGCTAGCTCCTAAATGTTTTAGTAGACTTCATACATCTAAAAACGTGGAAAAGGAAACAAAGCATATGAATGAAAATCATGGAGTACTAAACATAATTTTTAAGGTGTAAAAAGTTATCAAACAATGATAAATGTTATACCACGACATATTTGTAATGACAATAGGTAGCATATAAGCAATTGATTGCATTGATTAAGAAGGTATGAGAGAAAAGAAATGTAGGAAAACAATTGTGCGGAGTAGTGCATGTGTCCAAGAAATGCTGCAAAGTGGAGATGTATGAAGGAAGTGTGCAAAGGAAGGAATGCGCGTGGACGTGTGAAAGTGGGAATATGTGTAGAAGGGGAAGTCTTATGTGGAAGAAGGATGTACAAATTTAAAGGCTAGGTAGAAGCAAGGTACGCACAAAGGAATATTCTATGCAAAAATAAATTATGTGCGGAGATAATGCATGTGTAGAAGTTAAATGTTAAGTATCATTTGACTGCTTCAACAATATTGCAAAAGAACAAAGAAGTATATTTTATATATCTAAATAATTTAAGGCATATTATGACTTTGATGCATGCAACAAAAAGTAAATTCGATTTAACTTCACACTAATAATTTATTTGGAAGAAATGATTAGATTTGATAAATTCCATTCAGAAATATTTCCAATGCTATTTATATATAAACCAGGTGTAAAGTCAGAAATTATAGTCTCACTCGTTTGGTAATGTCTATAGGCCTGTGTTATAAGTTTCCCCACTTGAAAAATATTACTAAATCTATTACTAGTGAAAGTAAGGGATGTGAGGAGGGAAAGCATGTGTGAGTTGAAGACTACCAAATCAAGGTATGTGTAGAACTAAAGTCCATGTGTAAGCAATCAATGGCGCATGGGCAAAGGTAAAAAGGTAAGTTCCACTACTCCATGGAACATAGGGACAAAATGGAAATATTTAACTTATAAGCGTGTTGGCAAAGATACACAACTTTTAAAATTAGATGTAATTATTAAACTATAATATTCTGATGAATAAATTAAAGAGAACTATATGTTATAAGAAATGACTTAAGAGAAATATATGTTACCAACTATGCAAATCCTACAATTTATATAAGGATCTCATCTTTCAGCATCGCTTCAACCATTAGGCACAAAATAAATTTAACAGGAAACAAAAATATCCACATCCATTCTTTATACATTAATATAATGACACACAATAGCCAATGGAGCCACAATAACAAGAAAAAAATCCATTTTTAAATCTTGATTGTGATAATGATCATTAAAATCAATGATACACATGGAACATGCATCTAAGACCCAAAATTGTTGTCAGAACTTTATAATAATATTGTATTATTTTTTGAAGCTCGAAATGAGGAAATAAAATTATGTTACAATTTGTTTAACCAATCACAAGATTCCAAAATTTCTTAGAAGAAAAAAACGATGCATAAAATAACATTGCACAAGAAAACATGACATAACACAATGAGCTAGTTAGAAATTTTTTTATAGATCTCATGCACCAAAAATAATGTAAAAAGAAACATAACATATGGACGAAAGACATGGAATACTAAATATAATTTACTAGATGTAAAAACCATCAAACAATGATAAATATTATAGCTTAAAATCTTTATAATCACAACAGGTTGTTGGCATCATGATTGTCATTACACCAAAAAACAAAGGTGTTAGTAAGTAGACATATCACTAGATTTAATGGATCCTCTAGAGCCAATTAAGTACATGTCGCAAAGCACATAGGGAGTGTTGGATTATCCAATGCGTAATAATTTTCGTAATTGTTGGTAACCAAGTCACTAGTGAGAGGGGGGGTGAATCACTAGTGAGGCTTCTTACAAAAATAGTAATTTTTTTTATCTTCTTAAACGTCATCATCACAAAAAGGAAACAACACATAAGGATCAGGAACATTACACAGATAGAATACCAAGATTATGCTGGAAACCCTTTCGAGAGAAAAACCACCATACTTCTTTGCTTCTTTCTTTTATCATTATTCTTCAAAATCATTACATTAGTTTGTTGGCTCCTACTAATAAGGAAGCCTTACATCAAACTACATCAATTTGTTGGATTCTACAAGCTAGGAAACCCCAACTCCCTATTTTAGCAAGCCATCACTTTTTAGAGGCCCGAACCTCCACAAAGACTATGGGCCACCATTTCATGCATTTTTAGACTAGGCCCGAACACAAAATCAACATAATCTCATCACAACCAACTTAGCTCTCATATAAACTCTTAACCATAAAAAAATAAAACATTATCAACAAAACCATCATATACTCTGACTCAAGGACACACAAAACCATATATAACACTCATCCTTATAGATGCTAGCACACCTAAGAAGAACCAACCACACATACATCAATACTAAAACTGTGGAAATACATCAACAAGTCATAGAAATTAAGGGGCTTATCAAAATACACATAATTGACACTCAACAATATACAATCATGTACTCAACACCAAAACACTAATATCTGTAACACAAGATATTTCCAACAAATTACATTACATCACTCTAGGTTTCTAAGATCTACTTATGCTCAGGCATTCTCAGGTTCGATCATTATACTAAAGCTCAACCACACTGAACTTGGATCACAAGCATCCAAACACTGGTAAATTTTACAGACACTTCATATTCCACACCACTACTGATCCACTTCTAGTTTGGACCAAGCACACTACATTCTTGACATCAATTCATAGAATTAGCTCCACTCGAGTTTGCACACCAACAAAAACTAACTTGTTATAATTTGATCACACATCTCCATTAACCTATAATCACAGGTTCCACACTTAATTACTCTACCTATTATTGCATACTATGTATCATCGCATGTAACCTCAGACAATTTCATATGTGTGCACAATACATTTTTCTCAGACAAAAAAAATACTCCTCAATCATGCGCATACTCAGGGTACACTATACATTATTGTAACACTCCACAAATTTCTCTACTCCTTGCATGCCTCAAGCACATTTTCTCATATTTCACACACCACAATTGCATAACAGATCAAACAATAGGTAAATCCCTCATCGCACTATACACTTAATTGTGCCAAATGGATCATGTGTTGATCATTTTGGACCAGATCAACATAAGAATGATTACCATCCACCTTTTGGAGATTGATTCGACATAATGAGCAAATCCAAGGATTATAATTAACTCAAATAAATTAATTTCGAACATATCATAGTGTTATATAGACATATCAAAATGGACCAAATCAAGAATCATTATTTGCATTCCACAATGTCCTAGAGGACCAAATTAAACAACGAAATCATGACCATATGAAACATTTTGGAAACCATGGGAAACATTGTTGGGATAGCTCATGGAATTCATTTTTCGAGCTACAAGACACATCAATTGGCTCTTCACGTTGAATCTGGGTCGTGGACATGGTTTTGAAACTAAAAATATGAGTTGTCAATACTACAAATGCATATTTCCCATACTGAATTGACGTTCATCCCCTAATTTTGGGGAAAATTTAGAATGGATTCTACTCACACCTTCATCAAAGCATCGTCAAACATTTACAACAATATCAACTCTTGAAATTCATCATGAAAATGCACATGCACATACAAACCATGCAACTTCAATCTGAAGGTTAACATCAATGTCAACTAGGAAATGTTGCTACCAACAATTTTCCCCTTTGGCATTGATAGAAAATTATTCAACTAACTTGAACCTAATCCTTCCATCTGAGGTTGATCTTCTAAAAATTTATCTCTCTTATTCTTTCTTCCCCTTTTGCATGAATTTTAAAGGTTTACCATAACTCTTTGGATATCATGTTTATCATCTCTTTGATGGAATGATTATCCATTACTTGTTACACTGCACCTTCAAATTAGATATTAGAAACCAAACCAAACTCTTGGTGTTGGCACCTGCAACTCAATCATTTTATTGACAAAAAGAAGCAATAATATTTGAAAACGTTGATTTTTATTATTGAGCACACACCCCAGGCCAGAATAGATCACGAATAGCACATTGACAACCAAAGTAGACCATCATCAATGTTAGCAATATGTCATCAAGGTGAGGTTAAATGACATAGAACCATCAAAATTCATCTCAGATACAAACAAGTTCTACATCCCAACATCACTAGTTATTCTCAAGGCTTCATATTCTTGTAGCATAAACCCTTTCTTTGGACAAAAAGTTAGCAAGCAAAAAGAAACATCATCAAAATATACTCAGACATCAACAATTGAAGTAGCTCCATACCTCCTATAATGGAAATACTCTCACAATCCACATAAAATATATTTTAATCCTAATCATCCATCATGGGTAGATTGCAAACTTGGAAAAGTAGGTTCTTCAACACACCCAAATTCAATGCTAGGAATAGTATCACCTCAACAATTTATTCTCAACATACTTCAACGTAATTTTAACTTAGTGGTAGATTTACAAGAGTGACTTGAATTCAGTAATAAAAAGAAATATTTTTCAAATGAAAATTTGGTTTGACGTTATAGATCAATCTCATAGGTCTCCCCTATGGACACAACACTCTTATTGCAAGCAATCTTGTTATTTTGATCAACATTCCTTATAGACAACACTTTCAACAAGTTACACTAGCTCATCATGTTAAGAGTTAGGCATTAATAGGTAGTCAATAAAAGCATTGGTATTCAAGTCATTTTAAAGCATCATTGTAAAAAGAGCATTCACATAGATATTCATCTAGATCATCGAGTAAACATAAGTTTTTTCTTCAAACAATAGACCCTTGACTTGATTCAACAACAAGCAATCAACTGCAATAATGAGCTAGTGTAAATTAGAGAAATTTTTTCGTAAACTGCAATAATGAGCTAGTGTAAATTAGAGCATTATCATTAGAGCAATTTTTTTGTTAGTAATTCAACTCACATGCACTTGAAAATTGGTCATATGGAGGAATATAAAATAATCCTTTCCAACTCTATAAGGAAGTATGAAAATTTCCTAGGGGATGAAAAGGAATCTTAGTTTGAAAATAAGTTAGTGTTTCATGGCCAAAATTTGGTGTTAATTTGGCATTCCCCAAATTTGGAATTAATTTGGAAATTTTCCAAAGTTAGTTTTAATATGGCTTTTCGCTTCAATGTTAAACATTCTATATGTACATGAGAAAAACATATGACAAGTATCCACATTTATACATCCAGTGACAAGAGGGGGCCCAACCATCAATGTGGTTTAAAGGGAGGGGGGGTCCCTCAATTGTATCTGTGCCCAAACACCCTCCTTAGATTGATGATCCAGGTGAAATTAGGGACCCCCATCCTAAATTTCAAAACCAAAGGACGTGAGGGGTGTCCTCAAAACCACTAGGTGGTTACTCTATATGCATGACCATGGGACTGCTCTAACACAAAAATGAAATATGGTGGAAAACCAAGGTTCAAGACCCCCTAACTTGCATATGGTAACATGGACACAATGCAACATGGACCACTGTAAGGAGGAAAATAGAGGCCACATGGAGGAATCCCATTGGTAGAAAAAAATGATGCGGCATAGAGGTGGCAAATGACATAGTGATGATGTGGAAGTATTGGACCAAGACAAGTGGTAGGTATTTTTGGTGTTTTCAAGTGGCTAGGCAGGCCAAATATAGGTGACACATGACACCAATCAAGAGTTTCCACATGGAACATATGATGTAATCATGACATCGACTTGAATTCGAGATTAGGTAACAGGTAGTCGATAGAGATTTTCGCGAATTCTACCATATTTAGCAACCCACTAAAATTAAAAATGTAGTTAACTACAACTAAAGTTGGAAAACATGTATTTGGCAGGAAATTTGGTGTTAATTTGGAGTTTTGGAAGAATAAGTGCATTTATTTGCATATATGGTAGTTATTCCAAGTTTGGTAGGAAAATAAAAACAACATTGTAATTAGAATCTCTACTAAACTTTATGTAAACTCTTGAATTTCTTGATACAATAGTTTAACTCAATTTTTAACCTAAGAAAAATAGATCAAAGATTGAATAAATATTGAACACATCAATACGAGTAAACAAAAAATTCAAATTCAAGAAGAAAGTAATATGAAAGCATCAATTAAGTACAAATTATGAGTTGAAGATAACTAAAGTCAGAAACTAAATATAGAAACTCAAAATTCCTTATAAGCGACATAGATTGAGGAGAATTATTGTGCCATAGTGTGAGTCAAATCAAAGATCAGATAAGTATATTGTGTTGAAGGTGTTTTTATGGTGACTTTATGAGAGAATAGTGATTTAGTTTTGTGAAAGAAATGCCTTAATGATTTGAGTTTGAAAATTGGATGAAAGATGAATCAGAAAGGCCAAGAAAGTTGGAGCTTGCATTCTAGAGGTTGATGCTCCATTCTGTAGAAACTGATAAATCACGGAGTTGGAGCCTAAGAAAACAGGAATTCAAAGCTTGCATCAAATTGAATATTGCAGCCTTCAAGTAGGTTGGAGCCTACCAAATTTATGTAATACAAGCTGTAGCTTTATAAGTTGCACCATAATACAAAAAATTGGTTATTTTCCTAGTCGGGTTTCCACATTATATTATTGTGTCCTAGTGAGCTAGTGTAAATTTGGTTTGACGTTATAGTTCAATAATGAGCTAGTGTAAATTTGGTTTGACGTTATAGATCAATCTCATAGGTCTCCCCTATAGACACAACACTCTTATTGCAAGCAATCTTGTTATTTTGATCAACATTCCTTATAGACAACACTTTCAACAACTTACACTAGCTCATCATGTTAATAGTTAGGCATTAATAGGTAGTCAATAAAAGCATTGGTATTCAAGTCATTTTAAAACATCATTGTAAAAATAGCATTCACATAGATATTCATCTAGATCATCAAGTAAACATAAGTTTTTTCTTCAAACAATAGACCCTTGACTTGCTTCAACAACAAGCAATCAACTGCAATAATAGATAGTCATTAGAGAGACCATCATTAAAATCCATGTTTAAATCTTGATTGTGATAATGATCATTAAAATCAATGATACACATGGAACATGCATCTGAGACCCAAATTTTTTGTAGGAACTTTATAATCATATTGTATTCTTTTTTGAAGCTCAATATGAGGAAATAAAATTATGTTACAATTTATTTAACCAATCACAAGATTCCAAAATTTCTTAGAAGAAAAACACGATGCATAAAATAACATTGCACAAGAAAACATGACATAACACAATGAGCTAGTTAGAAAGTTTTTTATAGATCTCATGCACCAAAAATAATGTAAAAAGAAACATGACATATGAACGAAAGACATGGAATAATAAACATAATTTACTAGATGTAAAAACCATCAAACAATGATAAATATTATAGCATAAAATTTTTATAATCACAACAAGTTGTTGACATCACGATTGTCGTTACACCAAAAAACAAAGGTTTTAGTAAGTAGACATATGACTAGATTTAATGGATCCTCTAGAGCCAATTAAGTACATGTCGCAAAGCACACAGGGAGTGTTGGATTATCCAATGCCTAATAATTTTTGTAATTGTTGGTAACCAAGTCACTAGTGAGATGGGGGATGAATCACTAGTGAGGCTTCTTACAAAAATAGTAATTTTTTTATCTTCTTAAACATCATCATCACAAAAAGGAAAAAACACATAAGGATCAGGAACATTACACAGATAGAATACCAAGATTATGCTGGAAACCCTTTCGAGAGAAAAGCCACCATATTTCTTTGCTTCTTTCATTTATCATTATCGCCCTGGGCGGCGTCGTTGAGGGCTTCCCAGCCTGCCTCCGCCCAGCCGGGGGCTAGAGGTAGGTTGGGCAGCCCTTGATGGTGCTGCCTGGCCTGCCTCCGCCTAGCCATGGGCGGAGGGAGGCCAGGCGGCGCCGTTGAGGGTTGCCCAGCCCGGGGTCGAAGGCCAGCTGAGCGGCCCTCGGAATCGCCCTTCACCTAGCTGGGGGCCGGAGGGAGGCTGACTGGCACCGTCGAGGGTTGCCCAGCCTACCTCCGGCCCCCGACTAGGCAAAGGGCGATTTTGAGAATCGCCCTCCAGCGCTTGGTTAGGCGTAGGGCGATTCTGAGAATCGACGTCCACCCAGCCATGGGCCGAAGGTAGGCCGGGCGACGTTGTTGAGTCGCCCGGCTTGCCTTCGGCCCCTGGATGGGAATCACCCTCTGCCCAGCCGGGGGCCGGAGGCAGGCTAGGTGGCGCCATCCAAGGCGGCCCAGCCGGGCGGCAATTTTTATTTTATTTTATTTTTATTTTTCAAACACAAACTATATAAAAAATTTATTTTATTTTTTTAATTTTGTTTTAAACAAAAGCTATTATAATAAAAAAAGATGTATTTAAAAAAAAAAAAAAACAAATATTCAGTTAAAATTTTAAATATTAAAAAACAATAAAAACAAAATAAAAAATATATTTTAAAAAATAAACAAACAAAAATAAAAAAAAATTAATTTTTAATTTTAATTTTTTTTATTAAATTAAAAAAATTATTATTTAAAAAATAAAAAACAATAAAAAAAATTTAAAAATATGTTTTAAAATATAAAGAAACATATAAGAAGATTTTTATTTTTAATTTTTATTTTCTTAAAACTAAAACAATTATAATTTAAAATATAGAAAAACAATAAAAAAAATTAAAAAATATGTTTTAAAATATAAACAAACAAACATATGAAAATGTTAATTTTTATTTTTATTTTTTTTAAACTAAAAAAATTATAATAAAAAAACAATTTTTGTTTAATATAAAACATAATACTATAGAATTTAATATAAAAATAAAAAATAAAAATAAATAAATAAATAAAAGATATGTTTTCAAACAAAAACAAAAACAAATTATAAATTACAATTAAAAATAAGATTTAAAATTAAAATAAAATTAAAAAATATATATTTAAAAAAAAAATTGTCAAATAAAAAACAAAAAAAAACAATTTAAATAATGAAACCTCCAATATATTTATAAAAAAACAAATAGGTTTAATATAAACTAAAACTATCTATTCTCTTTTAAATAAATAAAATAAAATATCTAATCATATTTCTAAAAAAAAAATTCATGTTTTAAAATTCTAAATTTTTGTCCTAAAACCCCTAAAAAAGAAAAAAAATTCTAAATTTTTTTCCTAAAACCCTAACTATTTGAGTTTTTTTTCCATTTTCTTCACTAAAAAAATATAAAATAATTATGGTTTCTGAACCTAAAAACCTTAAAAAAATAGTTTTTGAACACAAAAACTGTAGAAAAAATAGATTTTCCCCAAAATTGTCTTTAAATGGACAGAATAGAAGGAAAAAGAGATAAATGTCAAGGGGCAGAAAGAGGTATGCATTCAAAACATTGTTTTTTAAAATTGGATAGTTATCAACTATGAAAATATATTTTTTCATATGTTTCTTTTATTTTATGTACAAATTCCGTTGTCAAGAAACTTCAAGAGCATCGCAATCAACAAACAAGTGAAAGGAAAAAGTTGTATAAACGTCGAAAGAAGTGTTATGATCATCCAAATAAATATCTGGGTTTGATAATTGATGGTATGAACCAAAAGAAAACACTTCTTCCACATTTTGTCTGCACACCAAAAAAATTACAAGAGGAAAATTTCATTCAGCTTCACTTGGTTGGTTGTATGGTATTTAATGAGAAGATGTTTCCAAGAGTTTTATTCACAACTTCAAATATTCAAAATGATGTAAAGCTGACCATAACTATAATCCATGATGTGGTTCCTCATTGGTTTGGTATTCTTCCTGAAGTTTTGTATTTACAATTAGACAACACAAGTCGTGAAAACAAAAATCAAGTTATTTTTGGGTATCTAAACATGCTCGTTGAATTGGGAATTTTTCAAAAGATAAAGGTTGGTTTCCTTCTTATTGGGCATACTAATGATCATACTGATCAAATGTTTAGTCGTTTTTCAGTAACATTGAGGAGGAAAGGTGTTGGGAGCCTGCCATCATTAATTGAATGTATTAAGAAATCGTACATTCCAGAGCCTATTTTTCATGTGTTGGAAGAAACTATTGACATGCAAAGGTTTATTTTGGGATCGCATGGTGAGGAGAAATGCATTGAACAACTTAACAACATTAGCTTCTAGCATCAATTTTGTATCAAAAAAATTAATGGGATAACACTTATATGGGGCGAGAAGTATTCAACTGTTGCAGACTGAGGGCCATCATTAGGTTTAGCATTTTTGAAGTTAATTCCAGAGCGTCCAATATTTTCATCATAGATATTGTTATTACAGTCAGTTGCTGAACTCCATAATGCATGAAGACATAAGAGAGACATAAATTATTTTGAATGTCTAGAGGAAATTAAAATATCTATTAGAGATACATATGAGTACTTCGATGTTGTTGATTCAGTTTGGTGGGAGACTTTTTTCAGTAACCAAAGTGATATGATTTCAAGATCAATAAATGTGGATATGCTTTTGAAGACTCCTTTTTTTTGGCCACAAAATATGCCAAATGAACATCAGGAAACAAACATTGTTGAATAACAACAATCTCAAGCTATTATTAATTCTACATAGGTAGAGGAAAGAGAAATCTATATTGGTTGTAAAAGATCACATGCACAACGTGAAGCCATAGAAGACATTTACAGGGGTTCTGTGCAGGATGTTAAGGAGGGTTGCATGATAACAATGTTAGCAGATGAAGATCCACTTGGCTATCCATTATGGATTGCGAAGGTTATAAAGGTCATTAATGAAAATGAAGATATTACAACTGTTGATGTACATTGGTATGCCACAAGTACCCACCCTTTCAATGGTGTGTACAAGCCAGAGATGGTAGTTGAAAAAAAATTGGTAGAAAGAGAAAAAGAAAGGGCATAAATATAAATCGTCACCGCACAGATGTCTTAAAATTGGAGGATGTTGACATACTTGTGTATGACTTCAATTTGATATAGAGAGGAACTCTTCGATGAAGACCATAAATATTTTGAAGAAATCTCTACCAGACCAATTACTGTTGAGATGGGACTCTGCAGAAAGTAGTCATAGATCTACAAGACATTTGAACTCTGAAATGGTGGGCATGCATGTTGACTCGGATGGAGCACTAGTTGATGAAAGAGAAGAATATGGATCATCTTCATCTGCATCGAGTCATTCATCTGAAGATGTAGGTTCTGATGGTATGCCAAAACCTATGGTTGATTTTGAATAATTGTCTAAGACATTTTTATGTAATTGATGTTTGCATGGTAACTTGAAATGAAAATTTTGACTTCCATTTGATTTTTCATGAAGTTATGAGGAATTTCTATGTTTGTTGGATTATATGTTTTAATTATGAAGAATTCATCTCTTTAGAATATCCACAACACAACAATGAATTATAAAAATAACTTATGTTATATTCAATGTACCAATGTTGATATTTTGATTAAAAGTAAAAAAGAAAATAGAAATTAATGTTGAATTTTTAGATTATGCAGTGATATTACCATGATATTATGTATTGTAACCATTTGGTATAAGATACTTTTAAATTTTTAAAAAATTATATGCCTCATTGAGAGGGGACACTTTGTTTTGATGCTTGATTTTTAGGTTTTGGTTGCAATTAGATTTAAATTTGTCTTATGCTAAGATTTGAAAAGAGATATATTTTTCTCCTTTAAAATTAAAATTATTGTTGGAATAATAAAATTTTCATTTACTTGTTCATTTTTAAAAATTGTTTAAGTCATATAATTTCTCCATAATTTCATGGTTCAAGTATCTTGAAAAGTTAAGATTTAAAAACTTGAGATTTACAACTTGTCATTAAGGTTTTTATGCGCTAAGAAATTTTCTCTTTAATGTTATGGTTGAAAATAATTACAATTTTAGGGTTGTCTAGAGTCAAGATATTTTATGTTTAACAACATGGATAAAATTTGTTCGAAATGATAAGCCCTTCAGACATGATTTTGTTTATATTTAACATCATCTATCAAAAAATTTAGAATTTTACGATTTTTCAATGTCCTAATATGTTGTCTTTAATTGCATTATTACAATGTGTCAAAAGTGTGACACACAATGGTTTTTTTTGTTATTCCAACATCAACTCATTTTGTTTTGAGGGTGTTTTTTCAATCCTTTTTTCAAGAAACAATTTTTTTTTAGCATAATTTTATAAAATGTTGAAATTTGACCTTGAGAAAAAACCAAATGCGTTCTGGAATACACACTTTATGTTTTTGGGGCGTGTTTTCATGTTTTCTGAGTCTTTTTGGGCTAGAGTTCCCGTTTTGAGGTAATAGTTCCCGTTTTGAGGTAATAGTTCCCGTTTTTAGAGGAAGAAGGTCGTACTCGCACGATTTTAGCTGGAATAATCATCATCCTTCTTCTTCGCTATATTGATGATATTGTTCTTGTAGCAAAGTGCCCTTCTGATCTTGATACACAACTAAGACTTCTTGGATTTCTGCTCTACCATGGGTATGACTGTTAACACTAACAAAACAAAAGTTATGATTATCAAATCCAAGAAGGACACATACGCTAATTTTGTGTATGATAATAGCAACTTGGAGAAATTTTCTTCTTACAAGTACCTAGGAATTGATATTCATTACAAGCTCAACTGGAACTATAGCATTGAGAAAAGGACTAATGGAGGGCGGAAAGCTTATTTTGGTCTTGAAAATAATTGTAAAGCAACAAACCTTGTGATGTGGGATAAAAAGAATATCCTCATTGAAACTTTAGTCACTACTGTTATCTTGTATGGATGTGAGGTTTGGGGTTGCAACATTTCTAGATAATCCTGGAGAAAGATTGAGAAAATCTAGAAGTGTTTTATAACGTATAACCTCAAATTTTAAAGCAATACAACCTATCCTATTCTCCTTATAGAAGTGGGTCTTTCCCCTATCGAGAGCCTAGCTATGACTAGACTCCTGTTGAACAAGCACAAAATCAATAACATTGGAGACCATAGACTTCCTAAGCTAGCTTTAAATTCTAGCCAAAACCACCTAAGGCTCAAACAAAGTAGGTATAAAGATACGAGGGCCTCGTTAAAGCATTGGAAGATCGACGAAAATATTGCATTGTAAAATATTAATAACCTTAAAAATATTGTTACTTCTAAGTTTAAATAGAAAATGTGGTGTGAGAAAGATTTAGAGGCTAAAAGAAAATTAAAATATTATAAGGAGGTCATCAACCCTACTCTAGAAGATCAAAAGTATCTCTTTGTTTTAAATAGCTCAAATAAAAAAATTAATATAGCCAAGATAAGAACGAACTCTCATGATCTCCATAGTGAAATAAGTCATTAGGCAGTTCCTAAAACATTATGGGTGGAAAGGATCTTCCATCTCTCTAAGAATATGAACATTGATGATGAAAATCACTTCCTCTTAGAGCGCCCTGCAAACACCCACATTAGATCCCAGTTTTATAATGTTTGTTGCAATACCAACCTTCCTATCATTTTAACATGTCAAATTATACTGAGCTCGAGATGATTCTCTCCAAGCTCTTTGAGCATAGGAATACAATTTTAAAGTAAACTCAATAATTCAATTCTTTAAGTCCTGTTAGCCACCTATAAAAATTTGTCATATTAAATGGTGGCTAAATAATTTTTTAAAGCCTTCAAGAAACAATTTTATTGCCAAAATGTTAGTTCTTGAAGTCTTATGAAGATGACTTATCATTGAGTTAATCTTCACTACTGTTTCCATCTCAGTTCTGAAAAATTTGTTGTTTACCAAAGGAAAAGACTGCTGAAAAGTTCTATTTTCCCTTATTTTCCTTCTCCTTTTCCCTTCTTCATTTCATTCATAAAACATTTCATTTACCCCTCATTCTCTCGAAATTCCCTTTGAACCTTTGAAATTTCCTTTGGAAGGTTTAAAAATCCTTTGTTCCCCTTCTACCGAAAGCCAAAAAATCCTTGAAAATCTATCATTTTGGCATAAAAACCCATTTTTTAACTAAGGCCCTAAGCCCTTTGGCCTTAGCCCCCAACTCCTTTTTCTTCATAAAACCTGGAGTGGTGACCCACAATTAAGCCCCTTTCACACAATCGCAATCGAGTTTCTATTCTTATTGTTACCTTTTGCCTTTAAAAAGGTTTCCGATGTGATTGGCTGCTTTTTTCTAACTCCCGATTCCTTTGTCTTTTCATATAACCCCGAGCCCGACAGTCGGGAGCTAAAAACCATAAAAACCCTTCTTGAGGTTTAATTTTCCTTTGTTTCTGATGAAAAATTTGATTTTCTTATGTTTCAACGAGACTCGACAATTTATTATTCGGTGAATTGTCAGTTGTTGATCTACTCCCCGATCAACGACCGTCGGAATCTCACATCGCAAATAAACATGCCAACCTTTGTTTTGTTCCCTTCAAAATTTCCAATGCGATTATGCCTTAAGCCCTTTGTGCTAAATTCCAAACCACTTCCCCACCATGTAACCCACGCCCAGGACCAAGCGTTAAGTCCCAAGCGCTAATCGCAATCGGAAGTTTGCGATGGGCACATTTCTTTTGTTTAAAGAAAAAGCCCCGATGCGATTGAGTTTTATTCTATGGACCCCTGCCACATTCTCCACCGTTGATCCTTTAAACAAATCAACGGTCAGCGGTAATCGCATCGTGCCCCGCCACATCTCTTCATCAACCTCAGATTCTTTCCCGACCGTCAATCTCTCTAAAGATCGATGGTTCTGATTCAATCGCATCGCAATTTTTTTGTGCACCTTTCCTCTCTCCCTCGCCAATTGGCGATTCTACTATTGGATCTTGGCTGTTCATTTCACTCATCTGACGGTTCAGATCAATCCTCACTTCCCTTTGTTATTTCTCAAATCCCAACAGTGTAACCTCTTCGGCAAAGATCCACCGTTGATCTCTGCAGATCAACGACCCACAATGACCCATTCTCCACTCGACCCCTGCCTTGTATTCCATCTCATTAGACCCAAGATTGAATATGGGCCATCCATTATTCTAATCCTATGGTCCATATTTAACCCGATAGGCCCAACTCATTTGGGACCTACCTCCCTCGTTGATTAATCCTAACCGTCCATTCCCTGATCTGATGGTCCAGATTAAAACTTCTTTGACCCTGCCCCACCTCTTTTCGCCTATGCATCTCATCGCCATCGCACTCTCCTCACAACCATCCAATCTGACACCCCAGATCTGACGGCAAGCGCACTGTTTCGCGTAATTTTGAGTTTGATGGTCAATGTTTTAAAATTACGCGATGTGGGTGGTTTTCAAAGGCCACGTGTAAATCGCTAACGCATATCGCGTTAAAAAAGGAAATACTGCCTTCCCTCCTTTTCATCACGCGACACTAGTGGTTTTTATCGCCGAAACCACTTTTCCCTGTTTCCATTACATTATCCCATGTGTAATCTCCATCGTCGATCTCTAAAAGCTAATGGCTCACGTTCAATCTCGCCTTTTAATTCATCGCACTCCACCCTTCCTCTAAAGGACTTCTTAAATTGTTCTCCGTCGTTGATCTCTGTGGCTGATCTCATCCGACGGCCCAGATTCTTTCCGAAACCCCAAAATTCATTTAACTACATTTTCCTTCTGCCTGAGGTTTTTTCGCCCATTTCCTTGGTTATTTCTTCCATTTCATTATAACATGGCCCCTCTACGTTATATTTTCCCAATCATTCTCGACCGTTCATCTTTGTAAATCAACGACCCAGACTTAATCTCCTGCACCATTTATCCAACCGCCTACCCTCTGACCCCCATGAGAAATCCTCGTCGTTGAATGCTTTCATCCAACGGTCACAAAACTAACCTAAAATCCAAAGCAATCTGGACCCATCCCCGCAGGACTTTTCTTAATTTTTCTTTGTTTATGCAGGTTTTAAAGGTTTTTCAATTATTTTAAAGGAAAATTGAATGCTAGGGATGACGATCCCCCAGGCCTTTATTCTTGAAGGAGATAATTTTGGAGGGTTTCCAATCAAGGTTTATCAGTGCCTCATGAGCACTGACGCCATTATAAAACCTCTGTAATGCTTACACATCAACAAGACACATCCAAAACTTAATCAAGAAAAGAGTATCAATGTTAAAGGATCTAGTCACAGCAAAGATGAAGAATTGAAGATTGCTTACACAGTTTTGAAGGATTACGGCCTAAATCGATTATCTAAAGCATAATCCACTCAATTGAAGATAGTTTGAAGAACAAAAGAAAAAAATTAGGCCTAATTAAGCCTAACAGACAGAGTTAAGGCAAATTAACAGTGATTAAAGAAAAACAATAATATCTATCATTCCGAGAAACCTCCACTACCACATCAGAGGCTAATTGAATCCTCTCAGCTACCAAAAGCCACCTGCAGCCTCAAAGCATTCAAAAGAGGCCTAGTTATTGCCAGAACAGAAGATATTTGCCTCAAGACAGCTGAACAATTAATTCAACCAAAAGAACTTATTGTAAACTGTCAGCAGATTTATTACAAGGATAACAAAGAGCCTTAAAGTCAACAAAATCTTCCCAGCAAGCTTAATACTTAATGTAAACCAATTAATATAGAGGAAATATCATAAATTTTCTCCATTGAGCCCCTCAAAGGCTAAGAAGCATTAAACTGTATTAATTGAACCTAGAAGATCTTTTATCCCATCCCACCTCTTCATTTCTTCTATAAATACTTCTGTAGAAGATGAAATAAGGTTGGTCTCTGAATATCTAATGCATGTAAATAGTTTTCTGAAGTTGCTGTAAGCTCTGTTTGTAATTGAAGATACCTAAATTTGATATGAGAAGTTTGAAGATGTAAATGCCCACTGGACTATGATGATTGTAACTAGTTTGAAGCATTCAAATACAAGCTGATTTATGGGATCCTGGTCTATGTCAATGGTGATGTTTTTCTTATTGTAAATTATTATTTTATTTCAGTTTCCATTCTGTTGATCTTCTCTAATAAATAACAACAATTATAAAGCTAGGATTTACTCTTTGCAGTACCCTACTTTCACTGATAAGCTTTATCTCAATGTTTTCTTCCAAATGTTTATTTAGGAATGATTTAATATAGTCCTAGCAGTCAAGGAATGTTGGTGTTCCCATTTCTTACTATCTAAAACTTTAAACATTGTTCCCGAATGTTATTTTCAGTTTATGGTAAATAGAGTTGAGCTAGGGAAGTCTATGGTTTGCCTTGTCCTCTGGCTTTATCTCCAACAGTTGTTCTGAAAGTTTCCCTAAGAGTATGTCGAAATCAGGATAGGTTCAAAGTCCTTAATTGATCTTAGACTATTCTTTGTTATCTTAAGTGTTGTCTTGAAAATTTTGCTCAGTAAAGTAGAGCTAGGGAAGTCTATGGTTAGCCTTGTCCTCTAATTTCTTCTCCAATAAT
Organism: Pinus albicaulis; assembly: GCA_034641835.2. Taxonomy (NCBI): domain Eukaryota; kingdom Viridiplantae; phylum Streptophyta; class Pinopsida; order Pinales; family Pinaceae; genus Pinus; species Pinus albicaulis. Next base: position 46,680 of record JAXQQM020071869.1, on the reverse strand, counting down.
TGCTTTGAAAGGTTTTCTCAAGTGCATGCCAAAAGCAGGATAGTTTCAAAGTACTTACTTGATCTTAGGCTGCTCTTTGTTTTTCATGTGTTTATTCTTTATTTCTTATTGTTTTCATTCCATAAATCAACTTAAATAGATCCTTTGACATAGATGACTTGCCCCATGGACCACTCTTGAACTTTGTTGTTTCAATTAAATCATACTATGACTCCATAACCCAATGGACTGAAGCTGTTTCTTGCCTATCTTGTTATTTGAATCAATCTTTCACTTGCGCATACCTTCACCCTTCATTTAGACTTCCTTCACCTTCACATATCTTTGCCCAACCAAAACCAAACAAAAACCTTGTTCTTCATAACTAGCCTAATATCACATTTCAAAAGCCTTAAAGATACATCAATCTTTGCACTTATAGAGAGATCCCTCTCTGAATTCAGGAGGGCTAGATCCTAGAATCCCAAAGTGGTTCAAGTGTTCTCCCTGCAATTTTGGTCTCGCCAATCTGCTGAAATTACAGGGAGCTAACATTTCTGGTGACTCCACTGGGGATTTGAGTCAAATTTCATGTTAGACCCTTGAGTAAAAGTAGCTCTCTTCAAGCAATACCACAACAAATGGTAGTCATGATAGAACTTGTTTGAATCAGTGACAAAGTAAGGAAACCTTAGGATTATCATAAGAACTTATAGAACCTTGAAGGAATCAGCTAGCTTAGCCATAAGAGTAAACTTTCTTTGCCTCATCACTGTAGCTAAGTGTTGAAACAGATTTAGCACACTCTTAGAACCCATAGGACCAAAATAAACTCAGAAAAACCCAAAAGAATATTTTAGATTGGTATTCAATAAACATGGTGGTGGACCATAAAACATTTGACCTCTAATTGAGTTAAAAGTTTCCACCTGGTGACTCCACAAATCCGAAACAGACCTAAAGACTCCACTGGGAAACCCATTACTCATCACAACATCATATAAACTTAGTTAAGAAGACTTTAGGAGTAATTTTTCTTGTTTAAAAAGATCAGTTAGCCTCTTAAAGATTGTCATATTTGGTTGAACTTTTCTTGTTAATTTGGTCTGAAAAAATATCAACATAGTGGCTCCTAGAAGGATTCATACTAGAGCCTATCCTAACCCAAACCCTCCTGAGATAGTTGATAACCCTGAAAAGATACTTAGGAAGTCTCCTAAAGCCAATTCCTCAACTATTATCAGACCTTTCCATAGAGCTAATTTTGTCCCTGAAAACCTTGCAGCTCAGAAAGAAACACAAGTTGACTTAAGAAACCCATTTAGAATTAGGTCACTTGATGATATAGATCCAATCGATTTAGAGTCTTCTCCTTCATCCCAAGATAGAGGTGAACATCTTGGTAGCATAGAAAATATACCACCTGATTTACATTTCCTTCATAATTTTGGTTTCTCTCATCCTAGATCTACTCTACAATCTCTTGCTGGTCCATCTACTTCTGTTACCCATACACCCACTGTTCAAACTCCATCATCCCATCAAACTCCTCCCCTTTTACATCCTCCACCTGTAAACCCCCCAATTTTCCCACAACCTCATATCATGGCAGCATGGTATGCCCCTCTAGTCCTTCCTTTACCCTTAATCAATCTTCCATAGGACTATCAGTCCTAGATACCATTTTATGATGCCATTGGTGCTACTACTACCTCACAACATGTGGATAAGATGAATGACTACTTTGACAGAAATGAGATTGATGATGAATCTGTCAAACTTAGATTATTTGCTCAAAGTTTAGGGGGAGAAGTAAGAAAATGGTTTAAAGGCTTAACCCCTCACAGTATTAATGATCTTCAAGCCTTCCATCAGTTATTCTTAAACAAATGGGAAATGAATAAAAACTTTCTCCAAATACTTTTGGATTACAATAATCTCCAAAGAAACACGAGGGAAAGTGTTCAAGCTTATTGTACTAGGTTCAATAGTGTGTACAATGCACTTCCCCCAGATCTGAAACCTCCACAAGGCTCAGCCCTAAACAAGTTCCCTAAAGGATTTGATCCTGAAATGGCTTATCAACTTAGAGAAAGAGACCCTCAAACTCTAGAGAATATGCAAAAGGGAGCCTTAGCTATGGAAGTAAATTTCATGGAGAAAAGAGCTAGAATGAGAAATGAGAAGAAAGTGTCATTTAGAGAGGAATCCATGCCTTCCACATCCAGCTCAAAGATGGAAAGAATGATGGAGGAGATGATGAAGAAGATGAGCATACTTGAGAGAGCACAAGCAAGTCAAAACCAATCAGCTCCTCAAAACAGAAATCAAAACCAAAATTAGAATTTCAGAAGAAATCAGCCTCAAAATAGACCAAGGGACCCTGATCAGGAAATCATACCTCCTTTTCATCAGAACTATGTAAGTGAGGTTGAAGAAACAACATAGCAAATAGAGGAAGATGACATAAACATGTTGGGGATAGATAATGATGATTTTAATGTGCATTACAACAGAAAACAAGGTCTGTACACTCCTTATGATGATAAAAGAGCGGAAGATGAAAGTTACTATCAAGAGCTGGAAAATGTCATCATAGAGACTCAAAAAGGATATGACCTTAGGAGTAAAAGCAATCAGGAAACTCCCAACAACAAAACCTCTGACAAATCTGCTAAAAATAGCCCTATAAATAAACCCAAAATCACAAAACAGAAAGACAAAACAGTGGCTAGAAATTCTGATAAAAACAAAGATAAAGTCACTCAAATCAATGAAAAACAGAGTGCAGACCTTAGCAGCATTAGCACTTTAGCTAGTGCTCCTATCAAAACAATTTTGACCAATGTAAATAGAACAAATCAGCAAACTGATTTTGCTGACAGAGTGGTAGTTAATAAAGCTGAAACAAGCGTTTCAAAAAATCAGTTGCCTTTTATCTTGGAACAACAAATTGCCAAAATCAAAATCTCTGTTCCTCTCACTAAGTTAGCTGCCCAAGATGTGTACAGATCCCAAATTTTGATGACTTTTAACATAGAAGAGAATGATGACCAGCCAGAGCTCATATTTGGTCCAAATATTGAAGGTAGATATCAAGAAGGGCCAGTTCCTCCATTCTATGTTAGTTTATAGATTCATGACAAAATTTTGCACAACGGCATGCATGACTCAGGGGCCTCCCACAATTTAATGCCCAAAGCTGTAATGGAGAGCCTAGGCCTTGAAATCACTAGGCCATACAAATATCTTTACTCCTTTGACTCAAGCAGAGTAAAATGTTCAGGATTAATCAAAGACCTCAAGAGAAGAATCCTCAACAACATGAAAAACATGAGGAATTAAAACATATTCAACATAGTGCTGGTATTCAAGAACAATCCAAAAACACACTAGATGAAGAGGATAGTAACCAAACTAGTCAATCTGAAACTAGTCCTCTTTGGAGTATGCACTTTGATGGCTCTTGTACTAAGAGTGATGCAAGTATAGGAGTGTGGCTTCACAATACAGTGAACAATCATGCTGAAGGGCATTCTTGCAAATTAAAATTTCAATGCACCAACAACATAACTGAGTATGAAGCCCTGCTTTTTGGCTTACACTTATTGAAGAAATTAGGAGCCAAAAGGATTAAGGTTCATGGTGATTCTGAACTAATAATTAGGCAAGTAAATGGGGAATATAGTGCCAATCATCCCATAATTAGAGCCTATAGGAATGATGTCTTGGATTTATTGAAAACATTTAAGGAATTCCAATTGGTTTTTGTCCCAAGGAATCAAAATATTGTTGCTAATGGTTTAGCTTTTGCTGCTAGAACATGCCTTACGCCATATGAAACCAAACTGTGCACTACCCAAATCAAATTTCGACTAGCTGTCCTGGATAACGAAAAATACTTGCAAGTGTTTGATGGAGACAAACAAATAGAAGACTTTTTACAGTCCAGAAATGAATTTGAGCTGCCAAGTTTAGATTTAGAGTATGAAACAGACTGTTCCAATAAACAAAATTTACTTGATGAAGAAGAAAACTCTCCAGAAATTGTTGTTGTGAATCTCTTAACTAATAAACTTGAACATAACGCAGAGATTAGTGCATATTTAGGAAAAGAAGAAACGCTGCAATTTGACACCGAAAATTTTCCAAAAGGGTTGGTCCCCTTAGAAGAGTTATTTGATTTCAATGATGTAACAAAGAAGCCAAAACTGGAGCCCATGGAAACTAAAGTAGAAGAGTGTAATATAGGTAGTGAATTAAACACAAAAATGATCAAACTGTCTAAGACTTTACCAGCTCATATCAAACTGAAATACATAGAGCTGTTTAAAGAATTTTCTGATGTTTTTTCCCGGAGTTATGAGGATCTAAAATCCTATGACATAGAAATAATTCAGCACAAGATACCTCTCAAGGAAAATAAAAAACCATTTAAGCAAAAACTGCGCAAAATAAACCCTGTACAGTTACCTTTGGTTGAGAAGGAAATCAAGAAAATGTATGATGCTGGGATTATTGTTCCTATTAGATATTCTGATTGGGTGTCTAATTTAGTGTCAGTTAGGAAAAAGACAGGAGAGATAAGGCTTTGTATTGACTTTAGGATCTTAAACAAAGCCTCTTTGAAGGACAACTACCCTTTAGCCAAGATGGATCATATTTTACAAAAGGTAGTTGGTTCAAAAAGAATTTCTTTGCTAGATGGCTTCTCAGGATACAATCAGATTTTAGTACATCTTGATGATCAACTAAAGACAGCTTTTACTACACCTTGGGGCACTTTCATATATCTGAAAATTCCCTTTGGTTTAATGAATGCTGGTGCTACATTCCAGAGAGCCATGGAGATAGCATTCTTGGAAGAATTAGGCTACTTCATCATTATCTACCTTGATGATATCACTATTTTTTCTAAGACAGATGAAGAGCACCTAGAACACTTGAAAATAGTCTTCCAGAAATGCAGAAAGTATGGGTTGTCTTTAAATCCCAAGAAAACTATGTTTGGTCTCCAAGAAGGTAAGCTACATGGACACATCATATCTTAAGAGGGAATAAATATAGACCCAGCAAGGATTGATGGTATTTTGCAAATCAACCATCCAATAAACATCAAGGAACTCCAATCTTTCATTGGAAAGATAAATTTCTTGAGAAGGTTCATACCCAACCTGGTTGAACTCCTTAGAAATATAACAAACATGCTGAAGAAGGAGCAAGGAGTTAAATGGACCTTGGAAGCAAATAAATCCTTTGAATTGGTAAAGCAAGCATTAACCAAAACACCAATTCTTATAAGTCCTAAATTTTCAAAATATTTTTTCATTTGCATCTGAACATACAGTGGCTACTGTCCTATTGCAAAAAAATTCAAAGGGACAAGAGCAGCCTATTGCATTCTTTAGTAAGGCACTGAGAGATGCACCTTTGAAGTATAACATCATGGAGTAGCAAGCCTTTGCCTTATTTAAAGCCTTGAAAGACTTCAGAGTTTCTATTTTACACTCCCATGTGATTGCATTTGTGCCTAACTCAGTTGTAAAAGACATTTTAACACAGGACCCTGATGGCAAGAGAGGAAAGTGGATAGTTGTGATACTTGAATATGATTTAGAAATCAAGCCCACTAAACTCATTAAAGGCCAAGAACTAGCAAGATTAATGGCTGAATCAAATTTTGAAGCTCTTGATATTAATATGATAAATGAATTAGATGAACAAGAGGAATTGTCAACTCCCATTGTTGAAGACCGTTTTATGAATTCCTCTTGGTATGCTGATATTGTTTATGTTTTGCTCAATCTTAATACACCTCCTGGTTTATCAAAAACAAAGGCAAGATTTTTAAAGTTAAAAGTTGTAAATTACTACATTTTAGATAAATGTCTTTATTGGAAAAATGCTAGTGGTATATTGCTTAAATGTTTTCCTGAGAATGATGCAGATAAGGTCAAGCACGAGTTCCATGAACGAGAATGTGGAGGCCACCTCCACTGGAAGACAACAACCAAAAAAATTCTTAGAGCTGGTTACTATTGGCCCACCCTCTTTCAGGATGTACACAAGATGATAATTGCCTGTCATAAATGCCAACTTTTGAAGGCAAAAGAAAATTGCTTCCGTTACCATTGCATCCAATTACTGTTGAAGCCCCTTTTCAATAGTGGGGTTTAGACTTCATAGGAGAAATCCATCCACCTTCTTCTGCCCAACATAGATGGATTCTCACAGCAACAGACTACTTTACCAAATGGATGGAAGCCATCCCTTCCAGGCAAGACAATGACTCTGTCATTATATAATTCCTTGAAAACCATATCCTCTCTAGATTCGGCTGTCCTAGGAAGATTATCACAGATAATGCAGCGGAATTTGGATCCAAAAATATGGTGGAATTCTGTCACAAATATCAGATTACATTGGGTCATTCTACTGCTTATTATCCTCAAGGTAATAGACTGGCAGAATATTCAAACAAAAGCTTGGTGAACATAATCAAGAAGTTGCTGGAGGACAATAAAAAGTCATGGCACACAAAACTGGTACATGCACTTTGGGCTGACAGATTGACACTCAAAAAATCAATTGGGATGTCACCCTACCAGCTTGTATATGGATTGGATGCAATTTTTCCAACTAGCCTTGGAGTGCCAGTCATGAAGCTGATCCAAGAAGTACAGTCTGAAGACAATGACATGATCAGAAGAATAAATCAGACCATACACCTTCAGCAAACCAGAGAGGAGGTCTACAACAGAGCATTACAAAAGCAAGAAAACATCAAGAAGATTTTTGATAGAAGGACAAAGGCCAACAATTTTAATATTGGTGACAAAGTGTTAAAGTGGGACTCAAGGAGAGAAGACAAGGGCAAGCATGGGAAATTTGATAATTTATGGCTTGGCCCTTATCTCATTCATTCTACTACTGGTAAAAATGCTTATTTCTTATAGGAATTGAATGGAGCTGAACTGTTTGGGAGTCCTGTCAATGGCAGGATGCTCAAACATTACTTCTCTTGACCATATCAGTGTGGAAGCCTTTTTATCTTTTTCTCATTATAAATATTTCATCCATCATTGCATTAAAAGTTAGAAAAATCAAAAATACAAAAACAATAGAAAGAGAAAAGAGGGCAGATTGTAAAAACATGAAAGGTACAGCCCCATACCAAAAAGAGAAACAAAATCTGAAAGTGTGCAAGCTCAAATGCCACTCCTAAAAACACACTCCTAGTTAGCCATACAACCTAATCATGACTAATTATTTTTCAATTTACTGCTGATAGGTTAGTGAAATAAATTTTCCAAACAGCTTAATCTTGGCTTATCAGTTAGGGAGATTAGGATAGAAAATAAAGGTTCAAACAAGCCAAACATCTGAACCCATGAGTTTCCAAAAGAAGAATTACTCTGATCTGTTTAAATTTTGATTCAAAATACAGAAGTAAACTGGTTCTGATAATGCTCAAAACTTGAACCAGATAACAAGGAAAAAAAACTCAAACAAATTTAAGAACAGAGCTGTAGAAAAGAGAAGGATGTTCCTGAAACTTTCAGATCTTAAGCCTTCACCATTTTGATTTAATTGTCTACAAAATAATAATCTATGTGCAGCTTGTTTTTATGCCATAGATCAGCAACAAGTTAGACTGTTCAATCCTGACTTGGCTACTTTTTAAATTTTTTGTTTTAGAAGTTAGAGAATAAAAATCTGTTAGACAGTTTAATCCTAACAGATGGTAGATAGGTAGAGAAGCTTATGAACTCAACTGCTTAATCTAAGTTCATGGAGAAATAAGAAGTGGGCTTAGATTAGTTTTATGTTTTCAAAAGAATAAAAATGTTTGTAAAAGAGTTTGCCAATCCAAATGCACTCTCAAAGAAGAAAAAAAGTTATATCAGTAGGATTGGGTAGGTAGAAAGCTTGTTTGATAGCATTCCATTATTTTTCATGGCTGCTAGCTTTTTCAAAAGAAAATAAGATCAGCAAAGGAAGACTATTTCAGCCCAAAGGATGAGGCATTGATCAGCTTCGAGAGAAGACATGTCTGAGATTCTTGGCACCTCCAAGGAGCTTCCATCCCGAGTTGGAGCCGCTGTTAGCCACCTATAAAAATTTGTCTTATAAAATGGTGGCTAAATCATTTTTTAAAGCCTTCAAGAAACAATTTTATTTCCAAAATGTTAGTTCTTGAAGTCTTATGAAGATGACTTATCCTTGAGTTAATCTTCATTGCTGTTTCCCTCACAATTCTGAAAAATTTCTTGTTTACCAAAGGAAAAGACTGCTAAAAAGTTCCATTTTCCCTTATTTCCCTTCTCCTTTTCCCTTCTTCATTTCATTCATAAAACATTTCATTTACCCCTCATTCTCTCGAAATTCCCTTTGAACCTTTGAAATTTCCTTTGGAAGGTTTAAAAATCCCTTGTTCCCATTCTATCGAAAGCCAAAAAAACCTTGAAAATCTGTCATTTTGGCCTAAAAACCCATTTTTTAACTAAGGCTCTAAGCCCCTTTGGCCTTAGCCCCCAGCTCCTTTTTCTGCATAAAACCTGGAGCGGTGACCCACAGTTAAGCCCCTTTCTTGCAATCGCAATCGGGTTTCTATTCTTCTTGTTACCTTTTGCCTTTAAAAAGGTTTCCGATGCGATTGGCCCCTTTTTTCTAACTCCCGATTCCTTTGTTTTTTCATATAACCCTGAGCCCCGCAATCGAGCGCTAAACACAATAAAAACCCTTCCCGAGGTTTAATTTTTCTTTGTTTCTTATGAAAAATCCGATTTTCTTATGTTTCAACGAGACCCGATAGTTTATTGTTCACTGAATTGTTAGCCGTTGATCTACTCCTCGATCAACGACCATCGGAATCTCGCATCGCAAATAAACATGCCAACCTTTGTTTTGTTCCCTTCATAATTTTCGATGCGATTAGGCCTTAAGCCCTTTGTGCTAAATTCCAAACTGCTTCCCCACCATATAACCCGCGCCTAGGACCAAGCATTAAGTCTCGAGCGCTAATCACAATCGAAATTTTGCGATGGGCACATTTCTTTTGTTTAAAGAAAAAGCCCCGATGCGATTGAGTTTTATTCTATGGACCCCCGCCACATTCTCCACTGTTGATCCTTTAAACAAATCAATGGTCAGCTCTAATCGCATCGTGCCCCGCCACATCTCTTCATCAACCTCAGATTCTTTCTTGACCGTCGATCTCTCTAAAGATCAACGGTTCTGATTCAATCGCACCGCAATTTTTCTGTGAACCTTTCCTCTCTCCCCCACCAATTGGCAATTTTGTGACTGGATCTGGGCCGTTCATTTCACTCATCCGATGGTCTAGATCAATCCTCACTTCCCTTTGTTATTTCTCAAATCTTGATAGTGTAACCTCTTCGACAAAGATCCACCGTTGATCTCTGCAGTTCAACGGCCCACAATGACCCATTCTCCACCCGACCCCTGCCTCGAATTCCATCTCATTAGCCCCAAGATTGAATCTGGGCTGTCCATTATTCTAATCCTATGGTCCATATTTAACTCGGTAGGCCCAACTCATTTGGGATCTATCTCACTCGTTGATTAATCCTAACCATCCATTCCCTGATCTGATGGTCCAGATTAAAACCGCTTTGACCCTGCCCCACCTCTTTTCACCCATGCATCTCATCACCATCGCACTCTCCTCGTGACCATCCGATTTGATGCCCCAGCTCTGACGGCCAGTGCGTTGTTTCGCGTAATTTTGAGTCTAATGGTTAACGTTTTAAAATTACGCGATGTGGGTGGTTTTAAAAGGCAACGTGTAAATTTCTAATGCACATCACCTTCAAAAATGCAATACCGCTTTCCCTCCTTTTCATCGCGCGACACTAGTGGTTTTTATCGCCGAAACCACTTTTCCCTATTTCCATTACATTATCCCATGTGTAATCTCTGCCCTTGATCTCTGAGATCTAACGGCTCATGTTCAATCTCGCCTTTTAATTCATTGCCCTCCACCCTTCCTTTAAAGGACTTCTTAAATCATTGTTCATCGTTGATCTCTGTGGCTGATCTCATCTGACGGCCCAAATTCTTTCCGAAACCCCAAAATTCGTTTAACTGCATTTTCCTTCTTCCTAATGTTTTTTCGCCCATTTCCTTGGTTTTTTCTTCCATTTCATTATAACATGGCCCCTCTACATTATATTTTCCAGGTCAATCTCGACCGTTGATCTTCGCAGATCAACGGCCCAGACTTAATCTCTTGCACCATTTATCCAACCCCCTCCCCTATGACCCTCATGAGCAATCCTCGTCGTTGAATGCTTTCATCCAACGGTCACAAAACTAACCTAAACTCCAAAGCAGTCTGGACCCATCCCCACAGGATTTTTCTTAATTTTTCTTTGTTTGTGCAGGTTTTAAAGGTTTTTCAATTATTTTAAAGGAAAATTGAAGGCCAGGGATGAGGATCCCCCAGGCCTTTATTCGTGAAGGAGATCATTCTGTAGGGTTTCCCATCAAGGTTTATCAGTGCCTCATGGGCACTGACGCCATTATAAAACCTCTGTAACACCTGAACATCAACAAGACACATCCAAAACTTAATCAAGCAAAGAGTATTAGTGTTAAAGAATCTAGTCACAGCAGAGATGAAGAATTGAAGATTGTTTACGCAGTTTTGAGGGATTACGGCCTAAATCGATTATCTAAAGCATAATCCAATCAATTGAAGATAGTTTGAAGAACAAAAGATAGAAATTAGGCCTAATTAATCCTAACACACAGAGTTAAAGCAAATTAACAGTGATTAAAGAAAAACAATAATATCTATCAGTCTGAGAAACCTCCACTGCCACATCAGAGGCTAATTGAATCCTCTCAGCTACCAAAAGCCACCTGCAGCCTCGAAGCATTCAAAAGAGGCCTAGTTATTGCTAGAACAGAAGATATTCGCCTCAAGACAGTTGAACAATTAATTCAACCAAAAGAACTTATTGTAAATTGTCAGCAGAGTTATTACAAGGATAACAAAGAGCCTTAAAGTTAACAAAATCTTCCCAGCAAGCTTAATACTTAATGTAAACCAATTAATACAGAGGAAATATCAGAACATTTCTCCATTGAGCCCCTCAAAGGCCGAGAAGCATTAAACTGTATTAATTCAACCTAGAAGATCTTTTATCCCATCGCACCTCTTCATTTCTTCTATAAATACTTCTGTAGAAGATGAAATAAGGTTGGTCTCTGAATATCTGATGCATGTAAATAGTTTTCTGAAGCTGATGTAAGCTCTGTTTGTAATTGAAGATACCTAAAGTTGATATGAGAAGTTTGAAGCTGTAAAGGCTCACTGGACTATGATGATTGTAACTGGTTTGAATCATTCAAATACAAGCTGATTTATGGGATACTAGTCTAGGTCAATGGTGATGTTTTTCTTATTGTAAATTGTATTTTATTTCAGTTTCCATTCTGTCCATCTTCTCTGATAAAGAACAACAATTATAAAGCTAGGATTTACTCTTTGCAGTACCCTACTTTCACTGATAAGCTTTATCTCAATGTTTTCTTCCAAATGTTTATTTAGGAATGATTTAATATAGTCCAGGTAGTCAAGGAATGTTGGTGTGCCCATGTCTTACTATCTAAAACTTTAAACATTGTTCCTGAATGTTATTTTCAGTTTATGCTAAATAGAGTTGAGCTAGGGAAGTATATGGTTTGCCCTGTCCTCTGGTTTTATCTCCAACAGTTGTTCTAGAATTTTCCTTAAGAGTATGTCAAAAGCAGGATAGGTTCAAAGTCCTTACCTGATCTTAGACTATTCTTTGTTATCTTAAGTGTTGTCTTGAAAAGTTTGCTAAGTAAAGCAGAGCTAGGGAAGTCTATGGTTAGCCCTGTCCTCTAGTTTCTTCTCCAATAGTTTCTTTGAAAGGTTTTCTCAAGTGCATGCCAAAAGCAGGATAGTTTCAAAGTACTTACTTGATCTTAGGCTGCTCTTTGTTTTTCATGTGTTTATTCTTCATTTCTTATTGTTTTTATTCCATAAATCAACTTAAAGAGATCCTTTGACATAGATGACTTGCCCCATGGACCACTCTTGAACCTTGTTGTTTCAATTAAATCCTACTATGACTCCATAACCCAATGGACTGAAGTTGTTTCTTTCTTATCTTGTTAGCTGAGTCAATCTTTCACTTGCACATACCTTCACCCTTCATTTAGACTTCCTTCACCTTCACATATCTTTGCCCAACCAAAACCAAAAAAAAACCTTGTTCTTCATAACTAGCCTAATATCACATTTCGAAAGCCTTAAAGATAAATCAATCTTTGCACTTATAGAGAGATCCCTCTTTGGATTCAGGAGGGCTAGATCTTAGAATCCCAAAGTGGTTCAAGTGTTCTCCCTACAGTTTTGATCTCGCCAATCTCCTAAAATTACAGGGAGCTAACAGGTCCGATAGACCAAAGTTTGGTCTCAGTGGATGTTAGCCATCATCGTCATCATCATCATAATATAGTATGTTATTTCAAATTTAAACGATATATATATATATATATATATATATATATATATATATATATATATATATATATATATATATATATATATAACTACGGTGCTATCATTGTTTTATTGAATTTGTTTATTTGACTGTACAAATTGGCTAGGGGAATAATTCTGTAAAAATATTTTGTTAATATAATTTATTAATTAATTATAATTTGAACCCCTAAGCTAATGGCATGACCAAAGAAAAGAACCACTATAAGCCCGCTTATGCCTATGAACTACCACCCTAGAAACAACAGAAGAAACTTCGACATATCAACCAAGCCAAGGCCACACACCCATAAGAACCACCAATTTCCATCCCAGATGGTTGATCTGTGGGTAGCGGAGATGCACTTCCTGTGGTATAACCACCTTATGCCCATAAGTCCATCATAATAAAATAAGGAGCCACGTCTTCAAATATTTAGTGAGTCCTCACAATAAAACCAAGAACCAAATATAATCAACCCAAATAGAGGAAAAACACAATTCTCTACTCTCAACCCAACATAACACCACAAAATACCCTCATTATAGACCAAACTGCCACTAAGACATTTAAATGACCGACTCCCAATAGAATGTAGCAATAGATATTAGGGCTTTCCAAGAATGGAATAACCTTGAAAAACTAAAAAACTTGCACTAAAATACCAAAAAATTTAGTGGGGAAGACATACCAATAACTAGAGCTTAGGTCGAATACCCAACATTAACCAGCATTCCACCATGCAATAACCCCACAACACATAAACCTCCTCTTGGCTATATGGTGGTTACTAGATAAGCCTTTTTATACCAGGGTTTCAGACCTGCACCCTCTGAGTCTCACCCAAAAACAATCTAGCTCATCATACTCCCACTCGTAAATGCCCGACTTCCGCATCAAGATTCCAATTCCAGTTCGGTGCATGCAAATCATAAACCTACACGGGTGTAAGTATAACTTGTCCCACCTCTCTACCTCCCATACCAAAAGTAGGATAACCAAACACATAGTAAAACCTTTAGCGTAAATAACCCATTAACTTCATTTATGGAATGATCTACTCACATGGGCGTGCATGTCGACGTAGCGGTATGCCTCAATATCCATGTTAAATAACAAATTTTATATGGAAAAAAATAAATTAATTAAAATTTAAAATTTTCTTATATTTTCACTTTTCATTGTGAAAAAGATATGCAATTTATTCTATTTTTAATATGAATTTCAAATCATATTTAAAAAAATATTAATAGCAAAAAATGTTTAATTTGAATTATAAATCAAATATTTCAATATATAAATTTAGTAATATATATATATAAGAATTAAAAAAAATTAATAGAAAAATAAATTATATTTTATTGATATATGTTTTTAATTTCTAAAGATGAGAAAGAATATATTAACATTTTAATGTGGATAATGTTAACCATAAAAATATTTCAACATCATCATATTATATAAGACAAGTGAAAATAAAAAAATTCTTATAATTAAAATATTGTATTAGTGTGTTGTTGAAAACCATCATATATCCATGTTAACCCATAATCCATCAAGAATTCAGAGGAATCAAATTTCTAGATGTGCAACCATTTTCTCAAGTTTTGTTAAAAGTGCAGCAATAAAATCTATGTTTGACTTTTCCCTAGTCAAGCTAGATTAGAATTCAAATTTCTATTTCAGCAGAAATCTTGGAGGTAGTTAACTGAGGTGACATGGCACTTGTCACTCAATTAACTCAGTTAATTCGATTTGGGGAACCTTGAGTTCAATTTAGTATGATTGATTACTAATTTCTAGCAATCTCTTTCAGTTAAATTCATTTATTGTGAGCTACACTAGTTCTAACTATTAGAAGAACTAATGGAAGGTCCAGTAGTTGGGTGTGACTTCAGTCATCTTGAATGATCAACCAGTTAACTAATCAATCAACCCAAAATAATTGATGCATGCAAAAAACTCAAGTTACCTAGTTGAGGTATAGGTTCAAGGGAATTGTACTATCAGTTGTAGACTATTCCAAGTTGTACAGGTGGTTCATGTAGTCAGAGATTTTCGTAAAGGAATTGTGCCATCCAGATTGAGGAATTTCCTAATTAATAGGGGCCTAATTACTCAAGGAACAATGCAAGGAAATAGGAGCATGGAGGACCGAGGATAATTATTGGCCATAGTCAGTCAGTCAAGAAGAGGGATAAACTATATAGTTGCAGGTTGTTCTCAGGCTTGAGAAAGCATTGTATTTCTTCTCTATTATTTGATTAATGCAATACAGATAGGAAGGGTTTTTGAGAAGTTGGTTTCCCATAGATAAATATATGTGTATGTGTGAAAAATATTGATGCATGTTTATGATTTGTCTTCTTGATCATGAATTGAAATGTGAAAATGAGTAGAGTAGATTTGAGTGTTATGATTTAGTAAATTTCATGAGCATTTTCATATCTACAAAATAACTTTTTGCACAACATCAGAGAAGGATGCATGTTAGAGAAGAGATTTTGAGCTTTTTGTTGCAAGAGGATCGAATTTGTAGGATCGATTCTTCAAAGCTAGCAGAATGGATTTATATGGACTATCAGTCAAGAATTCCCTTGAGGGAAGCTCGAATTATGTAGGCTTATAAGGACCCCATGGAGGCAGTGCTGGAAGATAATAGAATGAAGGAATTCATAGATAATGATGTCCAGAAAATGGCATCAGTTGATGTTCATAATCTAGAATATTGGAAGAAGTGTGTTTCCAAGGCAAGGAGGATCATATTGG
This sequence comes from Pinus albicaulis, assembly GCA_034641835.2. Taxonomy (NCBI): domain Eukaryota; kingdom Viridiplantae; phylum Streptophyta; class Pinopsida; order Pinales; family Pinaceae; genus Pinus; species Pinus albicaulis. Next base: position 31,393 of record JAXQQM020071869.1, on the reverse strand, counting down.
AGGGAGTACAAAACCATATTTTCTCTAATATCCATGGGAAAGAGAATATGTATGCAATGTGGTAAGAATTGACAAATCTATTCCAGAACAATAATGACCAAAAGAAGCTAGCGCTCAAGGACAAGATTCGAAATATAAATATGCATAAGAATGAGACAATACCATAGTACCTGAGTAGGTTCACAAAATGTCATGATGAACTTGGGAGTGTTGGTGTTATGGTTGTAGAAGATGATATGGTAAACCTAGCCCTTCTATGCGTTTCCAAGAGCTAGAACATCTACCAAGATTCAGTGAATGGGAGGGAGAAGCTACCAAATTGGGAATTCCTTTTCTTTGATTTGGTATAGGAGGAGATAAGGTAGAATACTAGAGATGGCACCTCATCCAAGTGTGACAAAGAAGAAAATTTTTCCTTGGATGGAAATGAAAAGAAAGGGAAATGAGACAAATTTCAATCCAAAGGAGAATCCAGTCAAGGGGGTAAGAAGAAAGATTTTTCTAAAATCAAGTGCTTCATTGTCATGAACTTAGGCACTATGGAAGGAAGTGTCCAAAAAATAAGGTGGGAAAGAATCCCTCAGGAAGACTGGAAGATGAAGCTTTGGCTTCACAATTCAAGTTGGACTTCACCCTCATTGCATGCATTGCAAGAACAATGATGGAAAGTATGTGGTATTTGGATAGCGGTGCCTCGTTCCATATGACGGGGAACTAATAATTTTTCAGTAACTTGGAGGATAAATATCTTGAGATGCACATTGGGATGGGAGATGATGGAAGGTACAATGTGACTGGTATTGGTACAGTCACCTTTAAGAGGGAGTCGAGCTCCCCTCTAATTATTAAGGATGTGATGTTTGTACCAAGTCTAAAGAAGAATAGGTTTTTAGTCAGTGTTGGAAGGCTATTTCTACGATGTGACATTCGGAAAAGGGAAGGAATTCCTTAGACATATCACCACAAGACAAGTAAATCAGATCGGGGTTCGATTCAAGAACCTCTACAAGCTATATGTGGAAGATTGTGCTACATTGAGCTTAAAGGTGGAGAATGTGAATAGCCGAGATATCGACGAATTCTAGCATAGAAGACTTGACCATTTGAATCATTGTGCTTTGAAGATAATGCAACATATTACCACACACCTCCCCAAAGGAGCACTAGAGCAGTAGGATACATGCAAAGGGTGCACCTTGGGGAAGGACACAAAAAACACCTTCAATGATTGGGATATCAAGGCGCATGTAGCACTTGAAAGGATCCACTATAATGTTTGTGGACCTTTCTTGACAACCTCCACTACTAAGAACAAGTATTAAATGTTATATTTGTAGATGGTTTCTCATGGAAGTGTTGGATCGTATTCATGCAGAAGAAAGACTAGACATTTTCCAAGTTTTTTGAATTTAAATCACTTGTTGAGAAATAAAATGGAAAGAAATTAAAGACTCTGCAGAGTGATATCATAGGTGATTTTGTGTCAAATTAGTTTAAAAATTTTTGTGCAAAGGAAGGCATTCGAAAATACTTGACAACACCCCACAACCTACAATAGAATGGGGTGGATGAGAGTAAGAACAAAATTGTTCTGGGGACATCAAGGGAAATGTTGCATGACAAAGACTTACCATTGCACTTGTGGGCTAAAGCATGCAACAAAGGGGTATATTTGCAGAACAAGAGTCCTCATCGAATTCTTGGCATGAGTACACTAGAAGAAGCTCTTTCATGGAAGAAACCAGATGTGTCACACTTAAGGATGTTTGGATCATCATTATATTGCCATGTCTCCACAGAATCAAGGAAAAATCTAGAGCCTACAGTAAAGTTTATTTTGGTTGTACATTTTTCTTAGGAGGCCCATTTTTAGACCTCAAAAGTTCTCTAATGACTTTGATAATCAGATTTGTATCAAACTCTTTGAGAATCCAGTATTTCATAATTGATCTAATCATATCGACATCTGACATCACCATCTACAAGATTGTGTGTAGAGGAGGATTATGTTGTTGGAATACATTCCTACTAAGGAACATGATGCGGATGTTTTGACAAAGACTTTGTCAAGAGGAAAATTCGAGTTCCATAGAGGCAGGATTGGGGTATCTGATAATCCCTTTCTTACTGAGAGGGAGTGTTGAAAATGCAGTAAGAAAATCTATGTTTGACTTTTCCCTGGTCAAACTAGATTAAAATTTGAATTTCTATTTCAACAAAAATATTGGAGGTAGTTAACTGAGGTAACGTGGCACTTGTCACTCATTTAACTCAATTAATTCGTGTTGGAGAACCTTGAGTTCAATTCAATATGATTGATTACTAATATCTAGCAATTTATTTCAGTTAAATTGAGTTATTGTGAGTTAAACTAGTTCTAATTGTTAGAAGAACTAGTGGACGGTCTAGTAGTGGGGTGTGACTTCAGTCATCTTTAGTGATCAATCAATTAACTAATCAATCAACCCAAAATAATTGATGCATGCAGAGAACTCGAGTTACCCAGTTGAGATAGAGGATCAATGGCAACGTACTATTAGTTGTGGACTATTCCAAGCTATACAGGTGGTGCATGCAGTCAGAGATTGGTGTAAAGGAATTGCACAATCCATATTGAGGAATTTCCTAATTAACAGGGACCTAATTCCTCAAGGAACAATGCAAGAAATAAAAGCTCAAGGAGGATCGAGAAATTGGCTAAGTATTAGCTAGAGTCAGTCATCTAGGAAGAGGGATAGACTATACAGTTGCAAGTCGTGCTAAGGCTTGAACAAGAATTATATTTCTTCTTTATTCTTTGATTAATGCAGTACAAATAGGAATAGGTTTTGAGTAGTTTCTTCCCCTAGATAAATTTTTGTGTATGTGTGAAAAATATTGATGCATATTTATGATTTGTATTCTCGATCATTAATTGAATTATGGAGATGATGAGTAGATTAGATTTGAGTCTTATGATTTAGTAAATTTCATGTGCAGTTTTATATCTACACACTAAATCTCTACAGTTTTTGTTGGACTCGAAAAGAGGTTTTCATCTTGAGAGATTTGATCCCTCTTGGTGCTTGGTAGATTCAAAGTTAATATGGATCTAAACTGGTTAATTAATTTATCATGGGGGCGAACTCAATTGGTTATCCATGTGTTATGAAGTATTATGTAAACCATATGATTAAAAGTTGAAATACTCCATGGGTCAATACAACTATAAAATTATTAATTAATTAATAATAAATTCTAGGTTTTCCAATGAATCTAATAGTCATGGGATATAATGGTATGACAATATGATTCATTTAAAAATGAGAATAATAAAGCTTTGAATGCTCAAACACCATTACTAATGTTATTATTATTATTATCCAATTTTAAGGTCATGGCCAAGCCAGACACCAAATTGGTGTATGAGACCCCCTTGTTTGTGGGATAAGGGACCCACCTCCACGCTGTGATTTGACTGCTATGTCTACAAAGGCATACATACTCTACCCCCCTCTAGTTTTAAACATGTGACCTCTTAGGAGGAAACACATGCTCTTAACCATTAGGCCCACTCAAGTTGTTTCCCATAAATCCTCAATCAATTCCTTAATTGTGTCTCTAAGAAAAATCCATCTTAAAAGACAATGACGTGACAAAATACAAAAGAGATATGGCGTTTACACATATTCGTAGATATTCATTAGCTATGAATTTAGAATGGTCACAAAAATATTGTTAATCCATTATTATAATTATTGTATCAATAATTAATTATGATAAATTAATATAAATTTTATTATTTCAATTATCAAATTTATATAAAAAATATACTATTTTGATCATCTATTCTATATTAAAAAATACAATACCATAAATATTAATTATAACACATATTTTTATTAAATATTTAATTTATATAAATAATAAATTTTGAAATTCATTTATAATAATATTACTTATTTACATTATAACGATGACCATCTATATAAAATTAAAAAACAAACCATTAAGATAATAAAATGATTAATATGTAATAATGTTATGAAAATTTTGATGCTAAAATGAATATAAAGTAAAAACGTAAATTATTAATTTAAATGGTAAACGAGTTTGGGATAGACCCATGCGAGTTGGTGTCCACTTAAAAATGAGTGATTTTTATGAGTGTCGAAAGGATAAGTCCCGATGAAATAAAGTTAAATCGTATCTTGAATTCAGATATCCCAAAAATAAATCATTAATTTAAATGGAAAATGGGAATTTGATATTCAGATATTCCAATTGGTGTCCACTTAAAAATGAGTGAATGAATCCACCCGCCACACACCTCTCTCTCGGAGGATTACCGGTTGACCCAAACTCTATGTTTGTCTATACATAACCTCTCCGTTCACTCTATCCACACGCCCCGCACTTCTCTCGGACTGTGTTTGTCCACACAATATCCAGTCACTTTATCTCTTTTCATTTATAAATTTGTCAGATTTATATATATATATATATATAGGTTATATTTGTAATAAAATCTACACACGCCACACACCTCTTTCTCTCGGACGTGTTGTAGCTCCTAGAGACAGCCCTGAGTGGTTAAAGACCAGTGCCTAGGACATCTTAAACAGTAGAGAATTATAAAATACATTTCAGACTCATTACTAGCTTCGGACTCTCTCTACCTTATCAACTTATGTAAAACTTCATCATATGGGTGGGACCAAACTACCTTTGGATTGTAGCAAGCTATAAAGACTGTGTAAAGACGAGAAATGAATCTTCAACACATATATACTCCAGACAACTTAGAGACAGCTTTCATCGTAGAGGGCCAGGTTCTCATCAACATATAGATACTTTAGACAAAAGATATTTGAAGCGTAGAAAATAATAGGGGAGTACTAACTACCAATGAAATGGTGCTCGGAAAACCAAATTAAACATGATATGGGCTTAGGAACTAAGAATCCATACATATCCATCGGTCTAGTAAGAGTAACATTTCACAATACTTAATACAGAGGAAATATGAATGATATGTAAAGCGAAACGACATATCGTGTATGAGCCATATTTAAAGCAACAAGTACCAGTAAAACATGAGTATCAAACAGCGATAAATTCATACTCTAGCTGGCAAGTTCCTCACATTCGAAGACACGATAAAAGGAAATCGAAAACAGTGGAGATAACAATGACACAATATCACAAAGAAAGAATTACAAACTATACAGCATCAAGACTGGAATCCTCATACATAATTAGAACTTCTCTTCGCTGAAACCCCACGGGCTCTATGTATTTGCATTGATGATTCACAACAAGTATACAAAAAGCTTTTACACTGCCTTTTCTTCTGGAAATCTGGAACCTGTTTTTCTCATTGGATTTACCTTATATAGGCTTCTTTCCATCTCAGCGAAAAGATATTTTTTGGAAAAATATCTTCTTCGCATAAAAAAAATTTGTTAAATGTCTTTTTCAAAACAAAAAAATTCATGATGAGGAATCAAGCCTCCCATCATGTATGATTAGGCCCTCGGCCGTTTTTAAAAACAGAAAATTAAACCACAGTTTGGTAAAAAAGTAAAATGCAAGAGTGGAGAAAACAACCCACTCAAAACTTAAGAGGAACTAACTGAGTAAAAAGTAAAATAGGTCGTTAAGGCCGAATCATGAGTTGACAAAGAATCACAGGTGCGGCAGAGTGGAGGCAGTTGCTGATTTTGGTGGGGCCATGTTTGCAGATGAACTGGCATACTGGCTCGTAAACTGCGTGCACCTCTGCTGACTGTCCGCTGCTGGTTCAGGCATTGCTAAGAACCCCTCCACTTCGACAAAGGCCTCAGTGAGGGCGTGGAAACCTGCCCCAGTATGAAGCTTGTGTTTAATCAAGTGGAGAAGGTTGAACTCTTTTCGCAGGGATGAAACAATCATGTCGGCTTTGAGCTGAGCTGCTTTACTCGTCTGGAGGTCTGTTCGGTCTCTTTCTTCTTGCAAGCGTGCTGTGTATTGGGCCAAAGGCAAGAGCACGGAAGGGGTGGTCGGGTCCCAGCAGGAAGGGAGTCCAACTGTCATGATCTCACCCCATACCTCGTCGAATCGTCCAACGTTGGCGACCACCTGTTGAAGAGCTCTTGAAGCTATGACCCGGGCCATCTCTTTGTTGATAATTTTGCGACACTTAATAGCCTCCGTGAATCGGCTAGGAATACCGTGCTTCTCCATGTCATCTGATCCCAGCTCGTTGAGGAATGAAATATACTCTTTGGCATGTTGGGCCCTGTTAGACAGATCGAGGTCTACCTCCTGCAGTTTCCTACTGAGATAGGGTATAGCAGACTTATGCTCCCCCATCGTCCTTAAGAAGCCCCATTGCTCGGTCATAGCGGAGATTATATCAGACCAGATTATACTCCTAGCCTCAAGAAGGGTGAGATTTCCCTTTGCACGGCTTTTCATGTCAGCAATAGTTTTCTGTTGATCTGCCGTCGTCTTCTTTTCCTACTCTATTTCTCTCTGCAACCCTTCGACTATTCTGGTGTTCTCAGCTAGAGAGTTTTCCAGGTTCGTGATCCTTTGCTTTGCTGTAGACGCTTGCTTTTCCAATATCTCATTCTCAGCTCTTGCTGCGGACAATTGCTCAGACAACGAGCTAGTTCCACTTGACACCCCAGTCGGCTGGCAGCTGTGTGAGTCCCATCTAGCTTGTAGCTCTGTTGCCTTATTCTCTAGCACGTTGATTGTTTCAGCCATCTTTTCTTTCTCCTACCTTTCTTTTGATAGCCTAGCAGACAATTCTGCTTTCTCTCGCTCCACTTGCACCAGTTCAGCCGTCTGCACATCGTGGGAGGCTGGTATATGGACCTGACCCTTTGTTGACGTGACTTCCTTCTGTAGCTGTTCAATCAAAACCGCCTGCTGGTTTATTTCCCCTGTATCTTTCCCTTTGATTAGGTCTTGGTAGAAACGCACCTGATTTGCTCGGGCGTGGCAGCTAGCTTGTTTGCTTGCTAGGGTAGCACCTCAACTGATCGTGTTTCTGCTCTAATTTCTTCAGCGCAAGGGTGACCCGCATCAGTTCATCTTTCATCATATCGCATACCGTCTGGAACAGGTCACACATGTCGTTGGCTGGCACCTTCTTCATATCGATGGCATACTTGAGCACCTGATAGCTAGTGACATTTGAATTAGGATCCAGGATAGCTTCTGCCATAGATAATACCAGGCTTTTGGTATCCGCATTGATGGAGGCGGAGAGCCTGGTATGATACTTCTCAACGTATCCTCCCAGCTCAGCTTTATATTTGTCGCAGATTGCTCTATTCGCCTGATCCCTTTCGATTGCCCTTGGCAAGGTATGCTCTATGATGGCCTGTGTGACCTCTGTGAAATCAGAAGAAGTGGTACTGTCTCTTAGCACCGTTATCCCTGCCTTGCCTTTATCCAATTTACCGTACACCGTGAAGGGTTCCAGCAGTTGCTCCTCTCCTATGACTTCTGCCTCACTGGAGGTTGTTCTTTGTCTTTTGGGAGGGGGCGCTGCTCCTGAGGTACCTGCTTCTTCTCTGCCTGTGCCTCTATTGACATTCTCTTCCTCCCCTGTAGCAGATGAATCTGTCTCCATCTGCGAAAACAAGGGCCAAGTTTCAAGATTAGCCCTCCATTCCATAAATGGCCTCGGCTCATGCATGTAGGGTGCGGACCTATTCCTTTTTCTTTTGTTCGAGATAATTTCTCGAGGGTCATAAGCCCAGCTTTTTCCCAGCCTTAGGTCCAGACCTTGCAGCATTTTCTCAACAATCGGGAGGGCATGTCTTGAGTTCACCACAAAGGGGCCGATTTCAATGGGAAGCCTTAGGATGTATCCCTTCTTGGCAGGAACAAAATGGAGCTGATCGGCCTTGAGGGCCTGCCAGATGTATTCGAGTGCATAAACTTGACAAACAGGAAACACTGGCAGCCGGTAGGGGGAAACTTCCGCTCCATAGACCCGAATTTCGGTGTAGTCCTCGAATAGAAACCAATCTCCAGTGCTCTGGGATTTTCCGGTTTGCAGCCAGCTTTTCATTTCTAGAAAGACCCTAGGGGAAGGCGAGTCATGAATAATGGTATAGGCAATAGACATGAAACTATTCACAAAGCTGGAATAACCCTCTCCCTTAGGTAATTGACGCACAAAGAAATTCTAGTCAAAAACTGGTCGGGGTTGGGAATTCTCAAGATAAACTCTGTCTAGCCCCAAACCCTCAAATTTATCGGCGTGTTGGTACAAGAAGAGATAGAAAAACAATGAGCAGAAACGGAACTGACGGGTTTGTGGAAGCTCCTGGAATTGGGTTTGAATGGCTGTGGAGAGGAAACCAGGAATATCTAATACCACCCCTTTTTGGGACATGAGCCATAAGAAATGAACGCAGACCGTGGAAATGTCTTCCGGACTCCCTACCCCTAAAAGGCCAGCAATCAGAGAGAGAATGGGCCGAACCTCTTCAATGAACAGACTTAATGGGAACGGCTCTATGGTGGGAAGAGAAGTAGCCTGGTCGCCGGTTATAGAGGAGATGAAGGCTCGTCGGGCCTCCAGTGGCTGTTTGATGAACTAGGCTACCAAGGCTGCGTCCTTGAATCTAACATATGTGGCGCTGGTAGGGAAGCGGAGGGCTTGTTTGATAACATCGGGAGAAAGGGAAAGAACCCTATTCCCCTGAGGGGAAGTGAAGGTGCCCCGATGCTCGTCGAAAACATCTCTGAGCCAGGTGATGAAATCAACCACAGAATGAACTTGAGGGGCAATTTGATGGTATAGGCCCGACATGACTACCTGGTAACGGTCTGTGTTCTTAATATGACGACTGAAAAGCAAGGGTTTAATGTTGTGGATATCGAATGGATACTTAGGGTCACAGATACCAGCTTGCAAGTCAAGGAGAGGATCGAACCCGGGGGGATTCCTAGATTCACGGACCTGGGGGGTCTCTGGTTCATTCTTCTTTGGCATTCCCCTTCCCATGGCTGACATTCAAGAATTTGAAAAAGCGAAAGGAAAACAGAGGGAGAATGAATAATGGAATACCTGAACGGAAGGTAAGTCTGCTCGGAAAAGCGACGCAGGGAACTCTGACAATGATTGGGGTAGACCAGGCGCTCTTTCCTACTTGGTATATGCCGTAGACGGGAACCTGCGACCTTTTACTGGAGCGAAATACGAAGGGAATGTTATCTCTAGACTGGGTAATTTGAGGTAAAAAGACGGATAGGTAAAACGAATGAAGGCAAGTGTCCTAAGGACACTGACAGTGAGGCACGCGGCGCATAAGGATTGGGAGTGTCAGGGTGCAGGTGGGCGCCTCGTGCCAGGTTTAATACTGGTACGGGTCGCAGTACCAGCTGACCTAAAGGACTTTACCTTACCTTTTTACCGTATGCATTGTATAACTTCTGAAACATATGAGCTCTTATGCAGATTAAATACATAACCTACCCATCATGAGGGTCCACCTCTCGATCTGCCACGTCACTGCGCCACGCGGCATGCTCCCGCCACCTCCTTCTAACCTTGAGTCCCCACCACGCCATGCGTTCACAATTCCGCGGGGGTATGGGTCTCATCCTTCCCTCACTGCTCGACCCCCTCAGAATTTCCCTCGTGCGTCTTCATGTGGTGGCACTTTCTTTTAGTACATAGGTTTTGCGTTTAGTGTAGCGTTGCATGGCCTTTTATATTTCCTGTTTGCTTTTTGGCTTTACACTCCATTCTTTTGCCGTTAATTTCTCATTGACTTTAACGCACGTGGCCTTCGTTGTTTTGTCTCTTTTCGATCCACTTTTGAAATATTTCGCCCTTTGATACAAAGTTTAATACATGACTTGTCAGCCTTTTAATACACCAGCGTCTAATGTTAAAGATTGAACAACATTGGCTCCACCTGGGGACGGCACGTTCGTCTCCGAACGTGTCGAGAACTACGTAGACCGCCTGTTTATCTTCTGTGAACGCCTTTTTTCCAGCACTTACGACTTCTCCCTGGACAAATCATCATGACTCATGCATTACTCAATTCAAAAACGAAAACAGCAGCTAATGTACAATATAATACAATCAGGCTTTTTCAGCCTGCTTCAGAACTGAAAATACGGTTTGAGGAACTGTCCATTTACAGGGGCGTCGAGCAGATCTCCCTGCAAATTCTCCAGCTTAAAGGTATTATTTCCTCCTTGTTCTGTAATCTTGAAGGGACCGAACCAAAGGGGGTCGAACTTACCATGCTTACCTTTATCGGCCCTTCTCACATCCCACCTGAGAACTAGGTCTCCTACCTGTAGCTTTCTGTCCTTGGTATGCTGGTCAAACAGCTCCTTCATTTTCTCCTGGTATTCCACCAGTCACTAGTTCACCTGACCACGCGTTTCTTCGAGTTCCACCAGCTGGTTGATTCTTCTGTCCATACCATCAGGTTCCTCCTGAGCCTCTTGCATGAAATAAGCAACAGGTAAAGCTAATTGTATAGGGAACACAGCTGCTCGCCCATATACTAACTCATAGGGAGATTTCCCAGTTGCCCTTTTACTAGTTATCCTGTTTGCCCACAGAGCGAACTTCAGTTGGAAATCCCAATTCCTCTGGTTTTCATTTATTGTCTTCTTTAGAGCTCTGACCAGCGTTTTATTCGATGATTCCACCAAACCATTTCCCTGTGGGTAGTAAGCTGTAGAGTGACCCAGAGTGATGTTATATTGCTGACAAAAATTCACGAATTTTGTAGACTTGAAGGCTTGGGCATTGTCAGTCACTATTCTAGCAGGACACCCAAATCTGGATATGATGTTCTCCTCCATGAATTTGATTATTACTGTATCTGTAGCATTTCGTGCGAGTACGGCTTCCACCCATTTTATGAAATAATCCGTGGCAGTCAGGATCCATTTGTGCTGCCCACTTGAGGGCGGGTGAATCTCACCTATGAAGTCAATTCCCCAATGTTTGAAAGGTTCATCGACGTGTACAGGAATCAAGGGTAGAGCTGCTAACTTTTGTTTTTCAGCAAATTTCTGACATTTGTCACATGCTCTAACCCAAGCAAAGACGTCTCCAAAAAATTTAGGCCAGTAAAAACCAACCTTCAGAATTTTCTGAGCTGTGCTCCTCCAGCTGTAATGTCCTCCACAGATTCCCTCATGGAATTCGGTTATTATGTTCTTCACTTCGTCTTCTATGAGGCATAATAACAGTATGCCTGAAAGATCTCTATAATATAGCTAACCATTGGCAGCTACATACTTCTGCGATTTTAGCCTTAACGCCCTGTATTTTGATTTATCATAGCTGGGTGGACAGCTGAGTGTTAGGAGGTACTCTGCTATTTCCTTGTACCAAGGACTAGTAAGATACTTCATCCATATTTTCTGAGTGGCCATTTCCACTCCTTGTTGCCCTGTCTGCTCCTCAGAATCTTCATTTGCAATCATAGATAAATTGATGCCCAAAGCTTGATGGTTTGATTCTGACAAAATTTTTGCTAGCCCTTGCCCTTTAATCAACTTAGTGGGTCGGATGTCCAGATCATATTCCTGTATCTTTGCAATCCACCTGCCCCTTTTTCCTTCATTGTCGCCCTGAATGAGGATATCTTTAACCGCTGCAGTGGGTACAAATGCAGTAATGTGAGACTACAGAATATACATGTGAAATGCCTTGAGGGACTTTACCAGGGCATAAGCCTACTTCTCTAATATATTGTATTTCATCTCTGCGTCATGAAGCACCTGACTAAAGAAAGCAATGGGTTGCTCATACCCATCCTCGTTTTTCTGTAGGAGAACTCCAGCTACCGTGTGAGGTGATGCAAAAGAGAAAATCATAAATGGTTCAGTGAAATCTGGCCTTGCCAGCACAGGAGCCTCAGCAAATGCATTCTTTATCCTGGCAAAGGCCTGCCTTGATTCTGGTGACCATTTCAACTCATTATTCTTTTTTAACATATCTGTTATATGCCTAACTATCTCAGCATAGTTATGGATAAACCTTCTCAGGAAGTTGATACGCCCTAAGAACACCTGGACTTCTTTCTTATTCCTGGGGAGGGAGATGCCATTTATAGCTTCCACCCTTTTAGGATCGATCTTGACCCCATCTTTAGTTACAATGTGTCCTAGGAGCTTACCCTCTTCTAATGCAAACAAATATTTTTGAGGATTTAGGGAAAGTTCATACCTTCTGCATTTCTCAAAGGTTCTCTGCAAATGTTGAATGTGCTCGGTGTCATCTTTTGAAAAGACTATTATATCATCCAGGTACACCACCAGAAACTTGTCTTGTTCCCCAACGAAAGTTATATCCATAGCCCTCTGAAATGTGGCTCTTGCGTTGATCATCCCAAAAGGCATCTGAGCGTACATAAATGTACCCCAAGGCATGGTGAAAGCAGTCTTTTTCTGGTCCTCTGGGAGTACAACCACCTGGTTATAACCCGAAAAACCATCCATCATAGACATCCTGGAGGCCCCCACCAGTTTCTGCAGAATGTGGTCCATCTTTGGTAATGGGTAATTATCTTTCAGGGAGGCTCTATTCAAGTTTCTGAAATCCACGCACAGCCTTATTTCCCCATTTTTCTTCCGAACAGGGACTAGATTTGCCACCCATTCAGAGTATTTCAATGGCACAATTATCTTATCCTTTAACAGCTTCTTGATTTCCTTCTCAATGGAGGGGAGTAACAGAGGATTTATTTGTCTTAGTTTCTGCTTATGGGGCCTTGCATCTGCCTTCAAGGGAAGTTCATGCTGCAAAATGCTGATATCAAATGTCTTCAGGTCTTGGTAGGACCATGCAAATACATCCCTATAAGACTGAAACAATTGTAGATACTTCACTTTGTAGTCATCCAAGACCTTTCTGGACAATTTCACAATCTTGGGTTCAGCCTCAGTACCCAGATTTAGGTCCTCTACCTAGTTTTCATCTGTCATTTTACTGGGCTGCCTGGGGACATCATTTTTGTCGAATAACCTTTCCAGGGGCACCAGGCCTCTAGGGATGATGTTTCCCTTCAGCTGTAAAACTTTGCTCCCAGCCATTTTTTCTTCCCATTGGTTTTCTGGTTGGTCCTCAACATCATCTTCCTCACCACAGTCAATTTCCATATTAGAGAACTCCCCCACTGTCTCTAGAAATCTTTTCACTTTTTCATCGTCCTCAAACACTTGCCAGTGTTTGACATTGTCTGGAATCGATGGTCTGTACCTTACTTCTATCTCATACCTCAAGAGAGGATTTTGAGGTGGACGGAAGGTGCTAGCAGCTACTGCAAGTGAATCTGCCATCCTGTTCTGCTCCCGGGGCATGAAATAAATATTAAAAGCTGAGAAAAAATTCTCCACCATGTCCCATACTTCATTCCTGTAGGCCCTTAAACGAGGATGTTTTGCTTGACATTGGTTTCTGATCTGCCGGACCACCAATTCCGAGTCACCCAGGACTTTCAGGGTTTGTATATTCATGTTCCTGGCTGCTTGTAGCCCTAGCAAAAGTGCTTCATATTCAGCCACGTTGTTGGTGGCTTCATACTCTAATTTGAAGGACAGTGGGACCCATTTTCCTGTAGGGGAAATCAACAAAACTCCAGCGCCATTACCTTCCTTTGAATTTGCCCCGTCGAAATGTAGAGTCCATACCCCTGTTTCAAGACCACCTGAGGGTTGCTGAGTCCTTATCTAACATAAGGGAGGTTCCTGGGCATAACTGTAATCTTCTTCTAACATCAAGCATGAAAAGTCTTTATCCTTACTATAGACCGGTGAATTTTCTGAACTGTCAGCTTTGGTAACTATTTTTACAAATCTGGTCTCTCTGTATAGTCTCCTCTCCTGCCTGCCAAAGATTGGAATGGTGGTATAAGTTAGATCCAGCTTCATTGACCCGCCAATTTTTGTTCCCCAGGACCTTGATAGTAACATGCCAAAACGGGCTGGGATGTCCGCCACCACAATGTCCATTACTACACTTTTGGCTGGGATTTGGGCCAGGTTGACTACCAGGTCCTTAATCATGCCTAAGAACTTAACTCTTTTGGAGTCAAATGAGTACAGGTCCTGATATGGACAAGTGATCTGGAGACCTAATTGTTCCATGACAGACAGAGGCATAAGATTATGGGAGGCTCCCGAATCTAGCATGCAGTTGTGGAGTAATAGGTCATGGATCACCAAAGACACGTAAAAAGGAGGTGTAGTGGGGTCTAATTCCTCGACATGTGGTCCAAACACTACCATAGGTCTTTATTCTTGTAAGTTGAGACTGTCAGGGATGTATATTAATTCTGGGGGAAGCATGAAAGACGTGACCTGGGACTGATATGCAGGTTGCTTTAACAGTTCAGTCAAGGGGACTGGGATTTTAACTTTCTCTAGTTCCTTTTGTAGACTGAAAGTTGAGGATGGCTTATCTATCGACACCTCTTTAGATTCTTTCTCCTTAGAGTCTGTGCTCTGTGGGAGAGGCTTGAATTCTTTTATGACTGGCTTGACATCTTTCATGACTGGCTTGACACTAGGAGGAGTAGTTGCTTGTGAAGATGAAGAAGCTTGAGTATCAAAATGCAAAGGTTGGCTAAAAGGTTTCTTACCTTTCTCAGGGGCTTTCCGATCAGTCTCCTCTTGAGCAGGTGCTGAATTTTGGGGTGTGTCCTCCTCTTCATCTTGAGTGCGGGTTCTCTTTCTGGAGGACCTGAGGTCATATTTTCTGTTGAACTGAGCTTGCATGAAGTCAACGAACTGCTTACAGTAATCATCAATCTCGGGCTCTTCAGCATCCTTGTTGGCCTTCATTTCAAAGTGAGCTTGTACTTCGCCCTCCTCACTTTCATGTACAGGACATTCTATGTCATCACTGTCTGAGAAAACAAGACATGCATCCTCTTGTTCATAGGCAGGATCTTCAGGAGAAGCCTCTACTTGCCCTTCCAAGTATAGAGGATGTGGTACCTGGCCTTGTTGCTCCTGCTGTCCCCTCTGCAGTATCTGCAAGGGTGGTTTCCTATGTTGAGGATTGAACCCTCTGTTTGGAGCATTCTGGAAATTCTTTGAGGGCGAATTCTTGGTCTCCATCTCAAGTTTGACCAGCTTGCTTGAGAGGTTCTTGATCATCCTATTCATTTCCTCAATCTTATCATTGGCCGAATCTCTGTCTTGTCCTGAGGTGGATACTTCCTCTTTTCCCCTCCTTCTAACCTCCTGTTCTTGTTTCCCTTTGGATTTTCCAGTCGAGACATAATTTGCTTCTATCTCTAGTGCATCTGTCTGTGCATCATCCAGAGTGGCTGGTTTCCTCTCTCTCAATGAGAAACCGAATTCAGAATCAAATGCCACCAAAAAAACGACCTTAGCAGCGATCTAGTGAGGCTTCATTTCGGCGGGGAGGCTCAGGTACAACTTGTTAAATCTTCTGATAAACTCTGACACCCCTTCGTTATGTTTCTTTTTCAGAGTGTTGAATTCGGTAAGGACATTACCATGATCTTTCTTTTCTCCCCACTTTTTGATGAAAGCATCCTCCATTCCCTCCCAAGTGTTGATAGGACGAGCTCCAAGTGTTTTGAACCATTTTCTGGCTTCCCCATCTAAGGATTGCACGAACAGCCTTAGAACTACGTCCAGATGTTCCACATTAAAATTCTCTGCGAAAGAGCAGAAAACTCCGACATGTTTCTAGGCTTCAATCTCATTCTCACCACTGAATCTGGGCAAAATCTTTAAATAATCTTGCGGCATGTCATTTACTACTGCAGGTAGCTCCAAAGGATCGTATCTGTTTTGCAGGAAGCCAGGGACATTCGCCATTGGGGGAGGTGGAGGTAGTACAAGAGTTTGAGCTGTAAGGGGAGGAGGAGAAAGTAGGAGTGAAGTATGAATAATGATGGGGATGTAGTGAACAACGGCTACTTCGGTAACTTCCTTAATCTCCTCAACTTCAGGGGTAGGGTGGAAAGAGTAATGCGGGGTATAGCTAGACTCGGCTTCGTCTTTGATATGGACGCCTCACCGAGGTGGGCTTTCTGAATAGTAACCAGTATCTCTTATGATAGGGTTAGGGCCTTGTATTTGGGCGATTTGAGAGGAAGAGGACGGAAGATATGGAAAGTTTTCTAAGGAGAATTCTGGGATCTCGGTATGAACTCACTGCCTTTCCCTCCAGCCTCTTCTGTGTAGGATCCTTTCCGGGTCAGACACGGAAGGTGTCTTTGGCTGAGACATATCTGACCTTAGGTGTGGCTTGCGAGGAGCCAGGACTGCAAAAAGGTTTAATTGAAAAATGATTGTGGAGTCGCCAAGGTGAGGGGTGCACAACTCTCAACTCTTCGTGCTCACCTAACTGAAGAGTGAATGGATTTTTTCGAGGCCCAGGGATCTAAATTTCTTCAACTTCGTCCCCGGCAATGGCGCCAAAAAGATGTTGTAGCTCCTAGAAACAGCCCTGAGTTGTTAAAGACCGGTGCCTAGGACATCTTAAACAGTAGAGAATTATAAAATACATTTCAGACTCATTACTAGCTTCGGACTCTCTCTACCTTATCAACTTATGTAAAACTTCATCATATGGGTGGGACCAAACTACCTTCGGATTGTAGCAAGCTATAAAGACTATGTAAAGACGAGAAATGAATCTTCAACACATATATACTCCAGACAACTTAGAGACAACTTTCATCGTAGAGGGCCAGGTTCTCAACAACATATAGATACTTTAGACAAAAGATATTTGAAGCGTAGAAAATAATAGGGGAGTACTAACTACCAATGAAATGGTGCTCGGAAAACCAAATTCAACATGATATGGGCTTAGGAACTAAGAATCCATACATATCCATCGGTCTAGTAAGAGTAACATTTCACAATACTTAATACAGAGGAAATATGAATGATATGTAAAGCGAAACGACATATCGTGTATGAGCCATATTTAAAGCAACAAGTACCAGTAAAACATGAGTATCAAACAACGATAAATTTATACTCTAGCTGGCAAGTTCCTCGCATTCCAAGACACAATAAAAGGAAATCGAAAACAGTGGAGATAACAATGACACAATATCACAAAGAAAGAATTACAAACTATACAGCATCAAGATTGGAATCCTCATACATAATTAGAACTTCTCTTAGCTGAAACCCCACGGGCTCTGTGTATTTGCATTGATGATTCACAACAAGTATACAAAAAGCTTTTACACTGCCTTTTCTTCTGGAAATCTGGAACCTGTTTTTCTCATTGGATTTACCTTATATAGGCTTCTTTCCATCTCAGCGAGAAGATATTTTTTGGAAAAATATCTTCTTCGCATAAACAAAATTTGTTAAATGTCATTTTTAAAACAACAAAATTCATGATGAGGAATCAAGCCTCCCATCATGTATGATCAGGCCCTCGGCCGTTTTTAAAAACAGAAAATTAAACCACAGTTTGGTAAAAAAGTAAAATGCAGGAGTGGAGAAAACAACCCACTCAAAACTTAAGAGGAACTAACTGAGTAAAAAGTAAAATAGGCCGTTAAGGCCGAATCATGAGTTGACAAAGAATCACAGGTGCGGCAGAGTGGAGGCAATTGCGGATTCTCGTGGGGGCACGTTTGCAGATGAACTGGCATACTGGCTCGTAAACTGCGTGCACCTCTGCTGACTGTCCGCTGCTGGTTCAGGCATTGCTGAGAACCCCTCCACTTTGACAAAGGCCTCAGTGAGGGCGTGGAAACCTGCCCCAGTATGAAGCTTGTGTTTAATCAAGTGGAGAAGGTTGAACTCTTTTCGCAGGGATGAAACAATCATGTCGGCTTTGAGCTGAGCTGCTTTACCCGTCTGGAGGTCTGTTCGGTCTCTTTCTTCTTGCAAGCGTGCTGTGTATTGGGCCAAAGGCAAGAGCACGAAAGGGGTGGTCGGGTCCCAGCAGGAAGGGAGTCTAGCTGTCATGATCTCACCCCATACCTCATTGAATCGTCCAACGTTGGCGACCACCTGTTGAAGAGCTCTTGAAGCTGTGACCCGGGCCATCTCTTTGTTGATAATTTTGCGACACTTAATAGCCTCCGTGAATCGGCTAGGAATACCGTGCTTTTCCATGTCATCTGATCCCAGCTCGTTGAGGAATGAAATATACTCTTTGGCATGTTGGGCCCTGTTAGACAGATCGAGGTCTGCCTCCTGCAGTTTCCTACTGAGATAGGGTATAGCAAACTTATGCTCCCCCATCGTCCTTAAGAAGCCCCATTGCTTGGTCACAGCTGAGATTATATCAGACCAGATTATACTCCTAGCCTCAAGAAGGGTGAGATTTCCCTTTGCACGGCTTTTCATGTCGGCAATAGTTTTATGTTGATCTGTCGTCGTCTTCTTTTCTTACTCTATTTCTCTCTGCAACCCTTCGACTATTCTGGTGTTCTCAGCTAGAGAGTTTTCCAGGTTCGTGATCCTTTGCCTTGTTGTAGACGCTTGCTTTTCCAATATCTCATTCTCAGCTCTTGCTGCGGACAATTGCTCAGACAACGAGCTAGTTCGACTTGACACTACAGTCAGCTGGCAGTTGTGTGAGTCCCATCTAGCTTGTAGCTCTATTGCCTTATTTTGTAGCACGTTGATTGTTTCAGCCATCTTTTCTTTCTCCTCCCTTTCTTTTGATAGCCTAGCGGACAGTTCTACTTTCTCTCGCTCCACTTGCACCAGTTCAGCCATCTGGACATGGTGGGAGGCTGGTATGCGGTCATGACCCTTTGCTGACGCGACTTCCTTCTGTAGCTGTTCAATCAAAACCGCCTGCTGGTTTGTTTCCCCTGTATCTTTCACTTTGATCAGGTCTTGGTAGAAACGCACCTGATTTTCTCGGGCACGGCAGCTAGCTTGTTCGCTTGCCAGGGTAGCCCTCAACTGATCGTGTTTCTGCTCTAATTTCTTCAGCGCGAGGGTGACCCGCATCAGTTCATCTTTCATCATATCGCATACCGTCTGGAACAGGTCGCACATGTCGTTGGCTGGCACCTTCTTCATATCAATGGCATACTCGAGCACCCGATAGCTAGTGACATCTGAATTAGGATCCAGGATAGCTTCTGCCATAGATAATACCAGGCTTTCGGTATCCGTGTTGATGGAGGCAGAGAGCCTGGTATGATACTTCTCAACGTATCCTCCCAGCTCAGCTTTATATTTGTCGCGAATTGCTCTATTCGCCTGATCCCTTTCGATTGCCCTTGGCGAGGTATGCTCTATGATGGCCTGTGTGACCTCTGTGAAATCATAAGAAGTGGTACTGTCTCTTAGCACCGTTATCCTTGCCTTGCCTTTATCCAATTTACCGTACACCGTGAAGGGTTCCAGCAGTTTCTCCTCTCCTCTGACTTCTGCCTCACTGGAGGCTGTTCTTTGTCTTTTGGGAGGGGGCGCTGCTCCTGAGGTACCTGCTTCTTCTCCGCCTGTGCCTCTATTGACATTCTCTTCCTCCCCTGTAGCAAATGAATCTGTCTCCATCTGCGAAAACAAGGGCCAAGTTTCGAGATTAGCCCTCCATTCCATAAATGGCCTCGGCTCATGCATGTAAGGTGCAGACCTGCTCCTTTTTCTTTTGTTCGAGATAATTTCTCGAGCGTCATAAGCCCAGCTTTTTCCCAGCCTTAGGTCCAGACCTTGCAGCATTTTCTCAAAAATCGGGAGGGCATGTCTTGAGTTCACCACAAAGGGGCCGATTTCAATGGGAAGCCTTAGGATGTATCCCTTCTTGGCAGGAACAAAATGGAGCTGATCGGCCTTGAGGGCCTGCCGGATGTATTCGAGTGCATAAACTCGGGGAACGGGAAACACTGGCAACCGGTAGGGGGAAACTTCGGCTCCATAGACCCGAATTTCGGTGTAGTCCTAGAATAGAAACCAATCTCTAGTGCTCTGGGATTTTCCGGTTTGCAACCAACTTTTCATTTCTGGAAAGACCCTAGGGGAAGGCGAGTCATGAATAATGGTATAGGCAATAGACATGAAACTATTCACAAAGCTGGAATAACCCTCTCCCTTAGTTAATTGACGCACAGAGAAATTCCAGTCAAAAACTGGTCGGGGTTGGGAATTCTCAAGATAAACTCTGTCTAGCCCCAAACCCTCAAATTTATCGGCGTGCTGGTACAAGAAGAGATAGAAAACCAATGAGCAAAAACGGAACTGACGGGTTTGTGGAAGCTCCTGGAATTGGGTTTGAATGGCTGTGGAGAGGAAACCAGGAATATCCAATACCACCCCTTTTTGGGACATGAGCCATAAGAAATGAACGCAGACCGTGGAAATGTCTTCCGGACTCCCTACCCCTAAAAGGCCAGCAATCAGAGAGAGAATGGGCCGAACCTCTTCAACGAACAGACTTAATGGGAACGACTCTATGGTGGGAAGAGAAGTAGCCTGGTCGCTGGTTATAGAGGAGATGAAGGCTCGTCGGGCCTCCCGTGGCTGTTTGATGAACTAGGCTGCCAAGGCCGCGTCCTTGAAACTAACATATGTGGCGCTGGTAGGGAAGCGGAGGGCTTGTTTGATAACATCGGGAGAAAGGGAAAGAACCCTGTTCCCCTGAGGGGAAGTGAAGGTGCCCCGATGCTCGTCGAAAACATCTCTGAGCTAGGTGATGAAATCAACCACAGAATGAACTTGAGGGGAAATTTGATGGTATAGGCCCGACACGACTACCCGGTAACGGTCTGTGTTCTTAATATGACGACTGAAAAGCAAGGGTTCAATGCTGCGGATATCGAATGGATACTTAGGGTCACAGATACCAGCTTGCAAGTCAAGGAGAGGATCGAACCCGGGGGGATTCCTAGATTCACGGACCTGGGGGTTCTCTGGTTCATTCTTCTTTGGTGTTCCCCTTCCCATGGCTGACATTCAAGAATTTGAAAAAGCGAAAGGAAAACAGGGGGATAATGAATAATGGAATACCTGAACAGAAGGTAAGTTTGCTTGGGAAAGCGACGCAGGGAACTCTGACAATGATTGGGGTAGACCAGGCGCTCTTTCCTACTTGGTATATGTCGTAGACGGGAACCTGCGACCTTTTACTGGAGCGAAATATGGAGGGAATGTTATCTCTGGACTAGGTAATTTGAGGTAAAAAGAGAGATAGGTAAAACGAATGAAGGCAAGTGTCCTAAGGACACTGACAGTGAGGCACGCGGCGCATAAGGATTGGGAGTGTCAGGGTGCAGGTGGGCGCCTCGTGCCGGGTTTAATACTGGTACGGGTCGCAGTACCAGCTGACCTAAAGGACTTTACCTTACCTTTTTACCGTATGCGCTGTATAACTTCTGAAACATATGAGCTCTTATGTAGATTAAATACATAACCAACCCATCGTGAGGGTCCACCTCTCGATCTGCCACATCACTGCGCCACGCGACATGCTCCCGCCACCTCCTTCTAACCTTGAGTCCCCACCACGCCATGTGTTCACAATTCCGCGGGGGTATGGGTCTCGTCCTTCCCTCGCTGCTCGACCCCCTCGGAATTTCCCTCGTGCGTCTTCACGTGGTGGCACTTTATTTTAGTACATAGGTTTTGTGTTTAGTGCAGCGTTCCATGGCCTTTTATATTTCCTATTTTCTTTTTGGCTTTACACTCCATTCTTTTCGTGTTAATTTCTCATTGACTTTAACGCACATGGCCTTCATTGCTTTGTCTCTTTTCGATCCACTTTTGAAATATTTCGCCCTTTGATACAAAGTTTAATACATGACTTGTCAGCCTTTTAATACACCAGCGTCTAATGTTAAAGATTGAACAACAGGACGATTACCGGTTGACCCAAACTCTGTGTTTGTCTATACATAACCTCTCCTTTCACTCTATCCACACGCTCCGCACTTCTCTCGGACTGTGTTTGTCCACACAATATCCAGCCACTTTATCTCTTTTCGTTTATAAATCTGTCAGATTATTCTTTTTAGTTTATAAATATGTTAGATTTATAATAAAATCTATCAGATTTGTTACACTAACTAGATAGAAGATGAAAAAGACTCTTTTTTAGACTGTCTAGTTCTTAATTACATCATCTCTCAATTCCATAACAGCTATCACACTTCAATCTTCTCGACTTATTAAGCCAACCCATCTATCCCATCTATAACGATCTTGGAGTGTTTCTTTCTCCTCTTTAATCATAAAAACAAGATTTTTAAAAAACCCCACTTAGATTCTTTGTCTTTTTCTTTTCTTAACTTGGAATAGACCCCATTAGTTTATTAGTGTTAATAAATGGATACCATTTTGGTTTTTCTTAGCTTACAGTGAAATGTGTGAAGATTTACATTATGAAATTGGATTGAGGCCCATTGACTGGCACATTTCACATATACCATTTTGGTTTTTCTTAGCTTACAGTGAAATGCGAGAGGATTTACATTATGAAGTTGCTCCCAATTCAACATCATTTATATTATATAAGACAAGTGAAAAAAAATAAAATCTTATAATTAAAATAGTGTATCAGTGTGTTGTTTAAAACCATCATATATCCATGTTAACTAGTAATCCATCAATAAATCGAAGGAATCAAATTTCTAGAGGTGCAACTCTTTTCTCAAGTTTTGTTAAAAATGCAGCAATAAAATCTATGTTTGACTTTTCCCTAGTCAAACTAGATTAAAATTAAAATTTCTATTTCAGCAGAAATTTTGGAGGTAGTTAACTGAGGTGACATGGCACTTGTCACTCAATTAACCCAGTTAATTCGATTTGGGGAACCTTGAGTTCAGTTTAGTATGATTGATTGCTAATTTCAAGCAATCTATTTTAGTTAAATTGAGTTAATGTGATTTAAACTAGTTATAACTATTAGAAGAAGTCTAGTGGAAGGTCCAATAGTTTGGTGTGACTTCAGTCAACTTCAATGATCAACCAGTTAACTAATCAATAAACCCAAAATAACTGATGCATACAAAAAAATCAAGTTACCCAATTGAGATAGAGGTTTAAGGGAAGTGTAATATCAATTGAAGACTATTCCAAGTTGTACAGGTGGTTCATGCAATCACATATTGGCCTAAACAAATTTCACAATCCAAATTGAGTATTTTCCTAATTAATAGGGGCCTAATTACTCAAGGAACAATGCAAGGAAATAGGAGCTTGGAGGACTGAGCATAATTATTGGCCATAGTCAATCAATCAGGAAGAGGGATAAACTATATTGTCGTAGGTTGTTCTCAAGCTTGAGAAACCATTGTATTTCTTCTTTATTCTTTAATTAATGCAATACAGATAGCTCCAGATAGGAAGGGGTTTTGAGCAATTTCTTTCTTGTAGATAAATATATGTGTATGTGTGAAAAATATTGATGCATGTTTATGATTTGTCTTCTTGATCATGAATTGAATTTCGTAGATGAGTAGAGTAGATTTGAGTCTTATGATTTAGTAAATTTCATGAGTATTTTCATATCTAAACAATAAATTTCTACATGGTATCAGAGAAGGATGCACATTAGAAAAGAGATTTCAAAATTTTTATTGCAAGAGGATCGAATTTGTAGGATCATTTCTTCAGAGCTAACAGGATGGATTTATCTGGACGATTACTCGAGTATGCCCTTGAGGGAAGCTCGAATAATGTTTCTTATAAGGACCCCATGGAGGTAGTGTTGGAAGATAATGGATTGAAGGAATCCATTGATAATGAAATCCATAAAATGACATCAGTTGATGCTCAGAATCTAGCAGATTGGAAGGAGTGTGTTTCCAAGGTGAAGAGGATCATATTGGAGGGATTCAGAGACCATATTGTCTCTAATATCTATGAGAAAGAGACTATCTATGCAATGTGGTAAGAATTGACAAACCTATTCCAGAAAAATAGTGACCACAGGAAGCTGGCGCTCAAGGACAAGATTCGAAATATCAAGATGCAAAAGAACAAGACAATACCACATTACCTGAGCAAGTTCACACAATGTTGTGATGAACTTGGGAGTGTTGGTGTTACGGTTGTATAAGATGATATGCTATGCCTAGCCCTTCTAGGCCTTCCCAAGAGCTAGAACATCTACCAAGATTCGGTGAATGGGAGGGAGAATCTACCAAATTGGGAATTCCTTTGGTCTGATTTGGTAGGAGGAGATAAGGCAGAATACTAGAGATGGGACCTCATCCAAGTGTGAGGAAGAAGAAAATTGTGCCTTGAATGGAAAGGCAATGAAAGGGAAAGGGAAGAAATCTCAATCCAAAGGAGAATCCGGTAAAGGGGTTAAGAAGAAAGATTTCTCTGAAATCAAGTGCTTCACTTTCATGAACTCGGATGCTATGGAACGAAGTGTCCACAAAATAAGGCAAGAAAGAAGTCCTCAGGAGGAGTGGCAAGTGAAGCTTTTACTTCACAATTCGAGTTGGACTTCACCCTCATAGCATGCATTGCAAGCACAATGATGGGAAGTGTGTGGTATTTGAATAGTGGTGCCTCGTTCCATATGACGGGGAACTAAGAATTTTTCAGTGACTTGGAGGAGAAATATCTCGGGATGCACATTGAGATGGGAGATGATGGAAGGTACAACGCGACCGGTATTGGTACAATCACCTTTAAGAGGGAGTCGGGCTCCCCTCTCAGGCTCAAGGATGTGATGTTTGTACCGAGTCTAAAGAAGAATATGTTTTTTGTCACAGTGTTGGAATATTGTATATATGATGTGACATTCAACAAAGGGAAGGAATTCCTTAAACATATCACCACGGGAAAACTGAAGCATATCATGGTTCGAGTGAAGAACCTCTACAAGCTGGATATGGAAGATTGTGCTACATTGAGCTTAAAGGTGGGGAAGGTGCATAGCCGAGATGTAGATTAATTATGGCATAGAAGAATTTTCCATTTGCATCATGGCGCTTTGAAGATCATGTAACATATTACCACAGACCTCCCCAAAGGAGCACTAGAGCAGCAGGATACATGAAAAGGGTGTACCTTGGGGAAGGACACAAAAGAAACCTTTAATGACCGAGATAGCAAGGTGCATGTAGCCTTTGAAAGGATCCACTCTAATGTTTGTGGACCTTTCTCGGCAGCCTCCATTGCTGAGCACAAGTATTATGTTATATTTGTAGATGATTTCTCATGGAAGTGTTGGATCTTCTTCATGTAGAATAAATACTAGAAATTTTCGAGGTTTTTTGAATTTAACGCACTTTTTGAGAAATAAAATGGAAATAAAGTGAGGGCTCTAAGGAGCGACAACATAGGTGAGTTCGTGTTGAATGAGTTTAAAATTTTTTATGCAAAGGAAGGCATTCGACAAGGGGTCACAACACCCCACAACCTACAATAGAATGGGGTGGATGAGAGGAAGAAAAAATTTATTGTGGGAGAAGCAAGGGAAATGTTGCATAACCAAGGCCTACCACTACACTTGTGGGTTGAAGCATGCAAAAAAGTGGTATATTTGTAGAACAAGAGTCTTCATTGGATTCTTGGCATGAGTACACTAGAAGAAGATTTTTCATGGAAGAAACCAGATGTGTCACACTTAAGGATATTTGGATCATTAGTATATCTCCATGTCTCCAAGGAATCAAGGAAAAATATAGAGCCTACAATAGAGTTGGGGATATATTTTGGGTACACAAAAACACCTCGAAACTATTGTGTGTACTCACCATCCCTTAGAATGATAGTTGTTCAAAGGGATGTGAAGTTTGATGAGGAGAAGGAAATGAGGTGTTCCCTTGAGAGGGAGCTTCACTTGCATTCATATCAGGAGCCTTTAGCTCCAAAGGAAGAACCTTAGGAAGTTGTAGAGTAGGCACAAGTAGAGGAGTAGAGACTGCAAAAAACCACTCAAGCAAAGACATCCATTTAAGGAATGAAAATAACCAGGGAAGGTGACAGATTATTGAAGATGCTAGAGAGAATGTGGGAGCAGCCACTTCACAACACAGGAAGAGGAGGTCACCGGATCGGTACACTGGCTACACGGCTCTGATGACTGAGATACTAGAGACATAACCATCCTCATTCTAGGAAGAAATAGAGAACCTTGGAGCGGTTGATGTTATGGTAGAGAAATATGATTCCATTGTCAGAAATAGTGTTTGAGAAGTGCTCTCAAGACCAAAGGATAAATTAGTGGTGGGTTTGATATGGATTTACAAGGTAAAGCATGCAGTTTATCGAAGAATATAAAAATACAAAGCCAAATTTGTGGTCCAGAGGTTCTCTCAAATCGAGGGAACTAACTATGAGGAGACCATTGCTCCAGTAGCAAGGTACTCTTCCATCAGATCAATTCTAGCACTGAATGCACAAATGGGATGGAAGATCCACTAGGTGGATGTGAAGACAACATTCCTCAATGGATTTATTGAGTAGGAGGTGTACATCGAGCAACTGGGATGTTTTGAGACCTTTGAAAAAAGTTGCATGTGTGTAGAATCAAGCGAGCATTTTATGAATTGAAGCAAGAACCTCGTGCTTGGTACAATAGGATCGACAACTATCTCACTGGGTTGGCAAGGAAAATTTTAGGGGCTAATATTCTCAAGTGGGCTAATTTTTCGTGCTTTTTCCAAGAAAAAGTTTCGTTAATATCCATTTTTTCTAAATATTATTCGCCCAAATTGTATGGTATAAAATTGGCTTATCTTAAAAATCGCTAAAATTTTATATAGATATTATATAAAATTATTATAAACTTGAATACTTTTATGAAACATAGCCAAACATTTTACAAATTGCATATTATGTATTAGTGAGATTCAGCAAGGTTTCTAAATTTTAAAATAAATTTCCATCCTTAAAATTTTCCCTCATTGGGCTTCACCAAAAGTCAAGCAGATCCAAATCTTTATATATTGTGGTTAAAGGTAAATTATTGATTATTGTGCTATATGTCGATGATTAAATTTTAACGAGTGATGAGAATTTGATCAGAGATTGCAAAGAGGACCTTGAAGGAGAAGTTGAAATGAAGGACATGGGACTGATGCATTATTTCCTCAGTTTGGAAGTATGGCAAGGAGATGGGGAACATTTTGTCTTTCAAGGCAAGTATGCCAATGAGATATTGAATAAGTTCCACATGGAGAGTAGCAAACCCATGGAGACTCCTTTAGAAGTGAATTGGAGAACAGAGGATGCTACTTTAGGTGAAGTACTGGAGGCTACCATTTATCAACAACTTGTGGGTTCACTAATGTATTTGGTGAACACACGATGAGACGTGTGTCATGCAGTCAACCATATTAGTAAAGCTATGGTTAGGCCAACTAAACTGTATTGGGAGGCACAAAATCATGTGTTGTGGTACCTCATAGGCACCACCTAGTTTAGACTATGGTACAAACAAACATTGGGAGTGAAGCTTCAGGGCTTCACAAACGCAGATTGGGCAAGAAGTCTATTAGTCTGGAAGAGAACATTAAGAGGAATTTTGAGTGTTGGGTCTGTAGCGGTTTCTTGGTACAACAAGAAGTAAAGATCTGCGGCACTCGTCTCATCAGAAGCAAAGTACATGGCTACCAGTCAAGCAACATATGAGGCGATCTAGATGAGAAAAAATTTTCTTGGGTTATTTGGTCAAATGATGGATCCTACTGTGATTTACTGTGATAATCAGAGTTGTATCAAACTCTTTGAGAATCCAATATCTCATGATTTATCTAAGCATATCGACATATGATATCACCATCTATGGGATTATGTGCAGAGGAGGATTATATTGTTGGAATACATTCCTACAAAGGAAAAAGATGCAAATGTTTTGACAAAGGCTTTTTCAAGAATAAAATTTGAGTTCCATAGAGGTAGGATTGGGGTATCTGATAATCCCTTTCTTACTGAGAGGGAGAGTTGAAAATGCAGCAAGAAAATCTAAGTTTGACTTTTCCCTGGTCAAACTAGATTAAAATTCGAATTCCTATTTCTGCAAAAAACTTGGAGGTAGTTAACTGAGGTGACATGACACTTTTCACCCCGTTAACTCAATTAATTTGTGTTGGGGAACCTTGAGTTCAATTCAATATGATTGATTGCTAATTTCTAGCAATCTATTTTAGTTAAATTGAGTTATTGTGAGTTAAACTAGTTTTAATTGTTAGAAGAACTAGTGGAAGGTCCAGTAGTGGGGTGTGACTTCAGTAATCTTCAGTGATCAATCAGTTAACTATTCAATCAACTTAAAATAATTGATGCATGTAGATAACTCGAATTACCCAGTTGAGATAGAGGATCGAGGGTAGTGTACTATTAATTGGAGACTATTCCAAGTTGTACAGGTGGTGCATGTAGTCACAGATTGGCGTAAAGGAACTGCACAATCCAAATTGAGGAATTTCCTAATTAACATGGGCCTAATTCCTCAAGGAACGATGCAAGAAATAAGAGCTTGGAGGACCTAGAAATTGGCTAGGTGTTGGCTAGAGTCAGTTAGCTAGGAAGAGGGATAGACTATATAGTTGCAGGTTGTGCTAAGGCTTGAATAAGCATTATATTTCTTCTCTATTCTTTGATTAATGCAGTACAAATAGGAAGGGATTTTGAGCAGTTGCTTCCCCTAGATAAATTTTTGTGTATGTGTAAAAATATTGATGCATGCTTATGATTTGTCTTCTTGATCATAAATTGAATTATGTAGATGAGTAGAGTAGATTTGAGTCTTATGATTTAGTAAATTTCATGTGCAGTTTCATATCTACACATTAAATTTCTATAGTTTTTGCTGCACTTGAAAAATGGTTTTCATCTTGAAAGATTTGATCCCTCTCGGTGCTTGGTAGATCCAAAGTTAAGAAGGATCTAAATTGGTTAATTAATTTATCATGAGGGTGAACTCAATTGGCTGTCTCTCTGTTATGAAGTATTATGTAAACCATATGATTCAAAGTTGAAATACTCCATGGGTCAATCCAACTATAAAATTATTAATTAATTAATAATATTCTACACTCCAAAAAGAAGGTGTGCATGTCAAGTGATTTGACCTCTCTTGGCCCATGACAAAAATATGAAGGTGATGTGTCATTTTGTCCATGCTCATGACATGTGTCCTTTTAAATAATAATAATAATAAGTTCCAGTGGAACAAAATAAACTATTTTCCATTTTAAATACAAATTTAATTATTTTAGATTATGAAAATATAATTTAAAATTATTATTTGATTTTTATAATTTATTTTTCATAATTAACCGTTTGAAATTTACAATATTTTAACTAAGAAAATGATCTCTCAATTATATTATTCTTCATGGAATATATTATCATTATAATTTAAAAGAATTAATGTTAAATAATTATTATTGTTATTATCATCATCTTGTACCATATTTCTACTTAATAGAATCAGTCTAATTCAGAAAAAGAAAAAAAAGAAAAAAACATTATTTAGAAAAATAAATATGTAATTAATATTAATATTATTCATAAGATTATAAGATTTTTTTATGAAATATTAATTGATTTATAATAATTAAATACTAATTTATTTATTATAATTAATTAATATAAATATTATTTTTATAAATTATTATAAATAATTTATTTTATTAATTATAAAAAATTATTAATTATTTATTTATACATTTAAAAAGGAAGGTTTATTTTTTAAGGAATTTGGTCCCTCTTAGAGGATGATAGATCTAGAGTTAAATAGATATAGATATAGATTAGGATGGAACTAAATTCACATGTTTTTTTTTTTTTTCTAAGTAAGAGTAAGATCTATTAATAAAACATATGGTAGAAGGAGGCTCTGGCCTCAACTGTTCAGGCCAACATTAGTGGCATATATCCAACAAAACAACAAAATTGGAGCTGCCCACGAGGGGAAACCAGCCCATATAGAGTTTAAAGCGATGCCTCTATGGAGGAAACCAGCGACATATAGACACAAGTAAATGTACCAAGCATAGAAGTAAGCAGCTAGAAAAACTAATAAACTAGAATTCTTGACCCGGAAAAGACCTGAGATTCTAAGCGTCATGAAGAGCTAGGGGTGGTTCTTCAACAATAAGACATCTGTACTCATCATCTTCTGCAAGTTGGGGGCCACAGTGAGGCGCCACAGCATCATCACCAGTTCCGTCGTCCTGCATACGCTTCTCCTTGTAGTAGCCCAAGCTTCCACCGCTATTCGAACCGGACTTATGCCCTGTAGGGATCTGCTGGGTTTTCACTTCATCAGAGGGACCAGGATCACTGCGCAGACGCGAAGGCAGAATGGGTTGACTGGAACCGGGACCATCGCCAGGTACCTCGCGAAAAGAAACAGAGATGGTAGCAACGACGAGAGGGCAGTCAGAGGTGCATTGGAAGTGAAAATGGGTTGTGGTGGGGGACCACGAAGAGGCAGAGGCATATAGGCGGGGCGGGGGAAACGTCGAAGGCTTAGACGCAGGATGCTGGGGGGAGGAGCTGAAAAGTCGACCACAACCACTGCGGGTGTCGGGGTATCTACCCCATGAGTGCTCGAGGGAGGAAGGTGAGGAGCTAGACAAGGAGGAGTGGAGCGGACGAGAATCACGGCCCCCGCTACTGCCCCTCCGGCATCGCATGCGATGTCTAAGACGTGGCATGCTGGCACGAAGGGGGTGAAGGGAGCACTGAGCGAAAGAAGGGGTGGGACTGGCAGGGGCTGGCAGAAAAGCGGAAGAAGAATTGAGGCCAAAGGAAGTCGAGAAACTGAACTGACAAAAGAAACTCTGAGAGTGATGGTAGCCAGGGAGAAATTCGATGCAACTGCTGAGACTGCAACACTGCCCAGTTGATGTGTGAGAGCTTGGCTCCGCAGCCTCAGGGGAGCATCCACTTCGCAGGGGAGAGATTTGTGGCAGCATAGAAATAGCAAGAGGGAGGCGGAGCTTTGCAGAGGGACGGAATGCCGCAGAGAAAATTTTAGGGGCTAATATTCGTAGGTGGGCTAATTTTCCATGTTTTTTCTAAAAAAATATTCGCAAATTTCCATTTTTTTGAAAATTGATTCGCCAAAATTTTATAGTATAAAATTATTTGACCCTAAAAATCGCCAAAATTTCATATATACTAATATAAAATAATTAGAAACCTAAATATTTTTACAAAAATCTCATCAAAAATTTTAGAATTTACATATTGGGGACAAGTGAGATTCGCCAATATTTTAAACTTTAAGATAAACTTCCATCCTTAAAATTTTCCCTGGAATGCAGAACCAGAGGGCCGAGGAGTATAACCAGGGTGCGGCATTTTGATGCAATGGAGGCCACCTTGATGAGTGCAGCGGAATAAATGTCATGCAAGGTGACGACATAGATACATAAATGCTGAGGGGCGCCATAGGTGGGGCTTGTGGGTGGTCATGTGGCCATGCCACACGCCGTCCCACAAGCCATGCTCCGTATAATCACTCTTTAACACCCGCATCTAGGGA
>JAXQQM020070531.1:0-10929 GCA_034641835.2 Pinus albicaulis | reverse complement strand
CCTCCTTTCTATATATAGGAGTCCATGGGGCCATAATGTAATCCTAGCTGACCTAACAATAACAATGTAAGGGCACAATAATAACAATATTGGGGTTAGAGGGGGCTACAATAATAACAACAAGGGGGCTACACTAATAACAATAAGGGGCTAAACTAGTAATATATGGACCTAACATGCCCCTCTCCTTCAAAAAAGTGTTGTCCTCAACGCTCGAGTAGCTCTGGGTGCTTCTGTATAAAATTCTCATCCTCCCATGTAGAATCTTCGGTGGGTAAGTTCTTCCACTTAATGAGATACTCCGAAATTGATCAATTTCGTATCTGTCGAGTTCTTGTTTCCGTGACCGCTTCAGGTTCCAATATGATTTTTCCTTCCTCATCAATTTCTGGCAATATTGTTTGAACTGGAATATTTTCACCTATAACCTTCTTTAAGCATGAAACATGGAAAATTGGATGCACTCGCGAAGAAGCAAGAAGCTCCAATTTGTATGCCATAGTACCAATCTTTTGCAACACCTTGTAAGGACCATAGTACTTTGGATATAATTTATTATCCTTCTTAGCTTGCTTGAGGGACATTTGTTTGTATGGTTGTAGCCGTAAAAATACCCAATCTCCTACATCAAAACTTCTCTTGTTGCGATGTTGATCTGCCTGTTGTTTCATTCGATTTTGTGCCAAATTCAAGTTCTCCTTTAAGAGTTGGATAACTTCTTGCCGATGCTCGATGTGATCTTCCACTGCTTGAACCTTCGAAATTTCCCTTAAAGATGATGTGATGGATGGTGGATGATATCCATAAAGTGCCATAAATGGGGTCATTTTTGCTGCAGTATGGAAGGAAGTGTTATACCACCATTCAGCGAGAGGTAACCACTTGACCCATTGTGCTTTCTTATCAGATAACAAACATTGAAGATATCCTTCCAAACATTTATTCACTATCTCAGTTTGACCATCAGATTGAGGATGATAGGATGAGCTATGAGCTAATTAAGTACCGGAACAAGAAAATAAGTCTGTCCAAAAATTTCCAGTAAAAATGGGATCTCTGTCGCTCACAATAACCCTTGGGCTTCCATGTAGGATTTGAATTCTGTCCATAAATGTAGTAGCAACTGTACTTGCCTTAAATGGATGAGATAATGCACAAAAGTGTACACTGTAACAGAACAACTGTCATCACACATGACTGTTTCTACACATCACTGTCCTGTGATAAAATCCATTGAAATCTCGTCCCAACGTTGACTTGGAATGGATAAAGGTTGTAGAAGTCCCGGGGTCTTAATTGTCTCAACTTTATTCTGCTGGAAAACCAAACATTCCGCCACAAACTTTTGAATATCAGATTTAAGGCCATCCCAAAAAAATTCTTTCTTCACACTGTGGTAAGTTTTTAAAAATCCTGAGTGTCCTCCTAAAGGAGAAGTGTGCAATTCCAGAAGAATCTTTTGTTTTAGTTGGGAATTCTTACAAAGATATAAGGGATCTTTGTACCATAAGGAATCATTTTTCCAACTAAATGTATCAGATGTACTAGGATCTTGCTGCAACTTTTGAATGAGTGTCCATACATCTTTGTCCTTCTTCCATTCATCTCTTGCTTCGGTTATCTAATATGGTTGGATAATAGAAATGGCACAAAGCAATGCTTCCACCTCTTCATTCTTTCTTGAGAGTGCATCTGCAACAACATTAAGCTTTCCTTTTTTGTAGATTATTTCAAAGTCATAACCCAACATCTTTGTGACCCATTTTTGCTGCTCTTCGAAAGATAGTCTTTGTTCCAAAAAGTGTTTAAGACTATCATGATCAGTTTTTACCTTGAAGTGTCTTCCCATTAGGTAAGTTCTCCATTTCTTTAGTGCATGCAGTATTGCTAAAATTTCCTTCTCATAAATAGGTTTCTGTAAATACTTTCCTTTGATTGGACGACTTTCAAAGCAATGGGTCTTCCTTCCTGCATTAAAACTGCACCAATTCCATTTCCTGAGGCATCACATTCCACAATAAAGGTTTTTGTGAAGTCTGGCGTAGCTAAGACCGGTGCTAGGCACATTGCCTCTTTAAGATGTTCAAAGGCCTTAGTTTCTTCGGGAGTCCATGAAAATGCATCTTTCTTCAATAATGTTGTTAGAGGTGCTGCTATTCTTCCATAATTCTTAACAAACTTACGATAATAGCCTGTTAACCCGAGAAATCCTCGCAACTGCTTTATTGTCTTAGGGACTTTCCATTCCTTAATGGCTTTAATTTTGTTGGGGTCTACTTTAACACCCTCGTGGGATATAATATGACCCAGATATTCCACTCTTCATACTCTGTAGGTCCTATTACTAGATTAGTCCCTTATTGTTGATAGTGTAACCCACTTATTGTTATTATTGTACCCTTGTAACCCCCATTTTGTTATTATTGTGCCCTTAAATTATTATTGTTAGGTCGGCTAGGATTACATTGTGGCCCACTAGGATTACATTATGGCCCCATGGACTCCTATATATAGAAAGGAGGTTTTGTAAGTTGTATCATCCAAGAATTTTTCATTTATGTAATGTATTGGAGGTTGCCACCTCGAAGTGCCTTATTTCTAAGGCGTTCATATCTCTTTTCTTCTATTTTTGGAGCTGGTTACACAACATTTGGTATCAGAGCTTTTGGATTCTAGGGTTTCATTGCTCCAAACGGGTCATCGTGGAATTTTCGCTATAAATTTTTGTCTACAAAGTTTCAGAAGCTGAAATTGTTAGGGTACGAAGCCAAAATCCTAAGGAAGCTTGTCTAAATATTTCAGATCTTGGTTCACAATATTTTCGGAGATATGATCTGTGGAAGTTAGGTATTTTTTGAGGCTCCTAAATAGGTCATCGTGGAATTTGCGCTATAAAAATATTTCTACGAAGGTTCAGATTCTTAAATTCATATGGTACGAAGCTGAAATCCTGAGGAAATTCATCAAAAAAATTTAGAGCTTGGTTCGTAATATTTTTAAAGATATGATCTGTGGAAGGTAGTGCTTTTTCAGGCTCCTGAATTTCATCTCAAAGAGGTGATCGTGGGAAAAGTTCAATAACTCTCTCTATGGGCATCGGATTGGAGTGCCGTAAAAAGTGGTCGCAATTACACAGCCTGTAGTTTCTTTTATATCAATTTAAGAGACAAAGGATGAAACAGTGACACGTGGAAAGTCATACAAGTTAGCTCTACTGAACCAGTCCATAATTAGGTCATTCTGGGAGATTGGACACAACTTTGTCTTGGAGAATCCAAATCAGGTCAAACCTATGGCATTCGAAAGATAATTCAGAGGGCTACGTTGGTACTGAAATTAAAATATTTAAGTTCTAAAATCATAGAGATAATCCAATTTCAATATCGAGCTCCTCAAAAGAAAGAAAAAGGTGTGTATTTTTTTTCCGAAGTGCATAAGTCTTGTTTGAAGAATCAATTTGAATTGATTCCAAGGGAATATTGTAGAATAGATATCAGTATTGGGTTCTAAAATATGCCTCGTAAAAATAATTCAACACCCATTAAGCCTTCAGAAGGCTCTACTATGACTCATGAAGATGAAGAATTACAACATGATCTATCAAAATTACAAGAGCAAGTGCAACAAATTTCACTCTCGCAAAGAGCAACAAAAAATGAAATGGAAGTTTTGAAGAAAGGCATGGAAGAGAAGATGGATGGTTTGAAGAAAGGCGTGGAAGCTAATATGGATGGCGTGGAAGCTAAGATGGATGGCATGGAAGCTGGCATGGAAGCTAAGATGGAAAACATGAAGAATGATCTAAAAACAAACATCGAAGGTTTGACAAAGTTGATACAAGAAATGTTTCCTAATGGTGAAAAGATAGTAGAAGAACCTCATGATGAGAACAAAATAAATGTTAATCGTGATTTCATAAACTCTAATGTTGGCGGGAAGAACCACCATATTCCAAAAATGGATATGAGGAAGTTTGATGGAAATGATCCTGTAACATGGATACTACGGATGGAGCAATATTTTGATCTCCATAATGTGCAAAACACACAAAAGGTACGCATTGCAACTTTACATTTAGAACAAAATACATTTGTATGGTATCGATGGCTTTGCTCCCGTAAAAAAATTGTCTCTTGGTCAATTTTTACGGAGGAAATGATAGCACATTATGAGGATACAAAGAGCAACACCTTCTTTAGCCAATTGATAAATCTCAAACAAAAGGGTTTAGTGGGGGAGCACATTGAGGACTTCCAAAAATTGAATATAAGGATAACTGATATTCCAGAGGAACACAAGATTGATCTCTTCATAGGTACTTTAAAGGATAACATCCAACATGAATTTCGCGTTTTGGAACCTGATTCATTGGAGAAGGCATTCAGGTTGGCAAGAAAAATTGAATGTAAAATTATGGCGACAAGGAAGCCTACCACTCACTTCTATAAAGAGGGAAGTGTTGCTACTCCTAGATTTCCACAACCTACAAAGTTGACACCACAAAAATTGGAAGAAAAAAGAGCAAAAGGGCTTTGCTACAGTTGTGATAGAAAATACACTAAAGGTCATAAGTGTGCTGAGAAGAAATTATTCTACATAGATTGTGAAGAGGAAGAAGGAAATGAAAAAGAAGAGGATATACACCTGGAACCAGCCATAGAAGAGGAAGAAATGAATCCGACCATATTGTGTAATGCACTGGCAGGAATTACTAATCCTCAAACTCTCAATATACAAGGAAAAATCAAGAAGAAAAAGGTAATAGTGTTGATTGATTCAGGTAGCACCCATAATTTTATTCATTGTAAGGTAGCCAAGGAATTAAATTGTTTCCTATACCCAGCACCAGAATGTCAAGTGACGGTTGCAAATGGAGGAACTATAAATTGCTCTGGAAAATGCCATAATATCAAGCTAACCATGGGGGAATATGTATTGACTAGTCCAATGCTTTCCATTCCTATGGGAGGTGCTAATGTTGTACTAGGAGTACAATGGTTACAATCTTTGGGGACAATAGCTTTTAATTTTCAAGAACTTTTCTTGAAATTTTTTTCAGAAGGAAAGGAAGTCGAATTACGAGGTATTGCGGGGAAGCCAGGAAGGATAATAAGCTCTAATGTCATGACAAAGATTCTAAAGAAAGAACAGCGAGGCGTAATTGCACAATTATGCTCACTAGAAGTTCCAACATCAAAATCATCTATTTCTGCAGATCTCCAACAAGTCTTGGATAATCATTCCAAGGTGTTTGAAACTCCCAAAGGAATCCCACCTATTCGTGATCATGATCATGCTATTCATTTGATTCCAGGAAGTGTTCCTCCAAACATCGGGCCTTATAGATATCCTTACTTCCAAAAGAGCGAAATTGAACGTATGATTGCAGAAATGTTAGAGGTAGGTATAATTCAACCTAGTCAAAGTTCTTTCTCTGCTCCTGTAGTATTGGTACACAAGAAGGATGGATCATGGCGAATGTGTCCAGATTATAGGGAGCTCAATAAGCTCACCATTAAAGACAAATTCCCCATTCCTATGATTGATGAATTATTGGATGAATTACATGGAGCAATTTATTTTACCAAGTTGGATCTTCGTTCGGGATATCATCAAATTAGAATGAAGACTGAAGATATTCCAAAAACAGCATTTCGAACTCATGAGGGTCATTATGAATTTTTGGTCAAGCCTTTTGGCCTTACCAATGCACCTTCTACATTTCAAGGGTTGATGAATTCCATTTTCAAACCCTTCCTTAGAAAATTTGTGCTAGTATTTTTTGATGATATACTAATCTACAGCAGGTCTTGGAAGGATCATGTTGAACATGTTGACAGGGTGCTCAAACTATTGCGGGAGAAACAATTATATGCAAAAAAGTCCAAATGTTTCTTTGGAGTACAAGAGGTGGAATATCTGGGTCATATTGTATCTCACGAGGGTGTTAAAGTGGACCCTAACAAAATTAAAGCCATTAAGGAATGGAGAGTTCCCACAACCATAAAGCAGTTGCGAGGATTTCTCGGGTTAACAGGGTATTATCACAAGTTTGTTAAGAATTATGGGAGAATAGCAGCACCTCTAACAACATTATTGAAGAAAGATGCATTTTCATGGACTCCTGAAGCAGCTAAGGCCTTTGAACATCTTAAAGAGGCAATGTGCCTAGCACCGGTCTTAGCTACGCCAGACTTCACAAAAACCTTTATTGTGGAATGTCATGCCTCAGGAAATGGAATTGGTGCAGTTTTAATGCAGGAAGGAAGACCCATTGCTTTTGAAAGTCGTCCAATCAAAGGAAAGTATTTACAGAAACCTATTTATGAGAAGGAAATGTTAGCAATCCTGCATGCACTAAAGAAATGGCGAACTTACCTAATGGGAAGACACTTCAAGGTAAAAACTGATCATGATAGTCTTAAACACTTTTTGGAACAAAGACTATCTTCAGAAGAGTAGCAAAAATGGGTCACAAAGATGTTGATTTATGACTTTGAAATAATCTACAAAAAATGGAAGCTTAATGTTGTTGCAGATGCACTCTCAAGAAAGAATGAAGAGGTGGAAGCATTGCTTTGTGCCATTTCTATTATCCAACCAGATTGGATAACCGAAGCAAGAGATGAATGGAAGAAGGACAAAGATGTATGGACACTCATTCAAAAGTTGCGGCAAGATCCTAGTACATCTGATACATTTAGTTGGAAAAATGATTCCTTATGGTACAAAGATCGCTTATATCTTTGTAAGAATTCCCAACTAAAACAAAATATTCTTCTGGAATTGCACACTTCTCCTTTAGTAGGACACTCGGGATTTTTAAAAACTTACCACAGGGTGAAGAAAGAATTTTTTTGGGATGGCCTTAAATCTGATATTCGAAAGTTTGTGGCGGAATGTTTGGTTTGCCAGCAGAACAAAGTGGAAACAATTAAGACCCCAGGACTTCTACAACCTTTATCCATTCCAAGTCAACGTTGGGAGGAGATTTCAATGGATTTTATCACAGGTTTACCTAAGTCCGAAGGAAAGGGTGTCATCATGGTGGTAGTTGATAGACTTACCAAGTATGCACACTTTTGTGCATTATCTCATCCATTTAAAGAAAGTACAGTTGCTACTACATTTATGGACACAATTCAAAAGCTACATGGAAACCCAAGGGTTATTGTGAGCAACAGAGATCCCATTTTTATTGGAAATTTTTGGATGGAGTTATTTTCTTGTTTGGGTACTCAATTAGCTCATAGCTCATCTTATCATCCTCAATCTGATGGTCAAACGGAGATAGTAAATAAATGTTTGGAAGGATATCTTCGTTGCTTTGTATCTGATAAACAAACACAATGGGTCAAGTGGTTACCTCTCGCTAAATGGTGGTATAACACTTCCTTCCATACTGCAGCAAAAATGACCCCATTTATGGCACTTTATGGATATCATCCACCATCCATCACGTCATCTTTGAGGGAAAATTCGAAGGTTCAAGCAGTGGAAGATCACATCGAGCATCAGCAAGAAGTTCTCCAACTCTTAAAGGATAACCTGAATTTGGCACAAAATCGAATGAAACAACAGGCAAATCAACATCGCAGCGAGAGAAGTTTTAATGTAGGAGATTGGGTATTTTTACGGCTACAGCCATACAAACAAATGTCCCTCAAGCAAGCTAAGAAGGATAATAAATTATCGCCAAAGTACTATGGTCCTTACAAGGTGTTGCAAAAGATTGGTACTATGGCATACAAATTGGAGCTTCCTGCTTCTTCGCGAGTACATCCAGTTTTCCATGTTTCATGCTTAAAGAAGGTTATAGGTGAAAATCTTCCGATTCAAACAATATTGCCAGAACTTGATGAGGAAGGAAAAATCACATTGAAACCTAAAGCAGTCATGGAAACAAGAACTCGACAACTACGGAATCGATCAATTTCAGAGTATCTCATCAAGTGGAAGAACTTACCCACTGAAGATTCTACATGGGAGGATGAGAATTTTATACAGAAGCACCCAGAGCTACTCAAGCGTTGAGGACAACACTTTTTGAAGGAGAGGGGCATGTTAGGTCCCTATATCACTAGTATAGTCCCTTATTATTGTTAGTGTAACCCCCTTATTGTTATTATTGTACCCTTGTAACCCCATTTTGTTATTATTGTGCCCTTAAATTATTATTGTTAGGTCGGCTAGGATTACATTGTGGCCCACTAGGATTACATTATGGCCATATGGACTCCTATATATAGAAAGGAGGTTTTGTAAATTGTATCATCCAAGAATTGTTCATTTATGTAATGTATTGGAGGTTTCCCCCTGGAAGTGGCTTATTTCTAAGGCGTTGATATCTCTTTTCTTCTATTTTTGGAGCTGGTTGCAACATACTCCCAGAAACATTTGGATATTTCGCATATAATTGTTCTCTATGATGCATTAGGCTTTGTCAACATGTTCAACATGATCCTTCCAAGACACATTGTAGATTAAGTATATCATCGAAAATGCTAGCACAGAATTTTCTTTTAGGGTTTGAAAATGGAATTCATCAACCCTTGGAATGAATAAGGTGCAATGGTAAGGCCAAAAGGCATGACCGAAAATTCATAATGACCCTCATGAGTTCAAATGTTGTTTTTGGAATATATTCAGTCTTCATTCTAATTTGATGATATCCTGAACGAACATCCAACTTGGTAAAATAAATTGCTCTATGTAATTCATCCAATAATTCATCAATCACAGGAATGGGAAATTTATCTTTAATCGTGAGCTTATTGAGCTCCCTATAATCCAGACACATTAGCCATGATCCATCCTTCTTGTGTACCAATACTACAGGAGTAGATAAAGAACTTTGACTAGGTTGAATTATACCTGCCTCTAACATTTCTGCAATCATACGTTCAATTTCACTCTTTTGGGCGTAAGGATATCTATAAGGCGATGTTTGGAAGGAACATACGGAATCAAATGAATAGCATGATCATGATCACGAATAGGTGGAGTCCTTTGGGAGTTTCAAACACCTTGGAATGATTGTCAGCCACTTGTTGGAGATCTGCGAAGATAGATGATTTGATGTTGAGACTTCTAGTGAGCATAATTGTGCAATTACGCCTCGTTATTTCTTTCTTTAGAAGCTTTTTCATGACATTAGAGCTTATTATCCTTCTGGCTTCTGCAATACCTCGTAATTGACTTCCTTTCATCTGAAAATTTCAGAAAAGTTCTTGAAAATTAAAAGCTATCGTCCCCAAAGATTGTAACCATTGTACTCCTAGTACAACATCAGCACCTCCCATAGGAATGGAAAGCATTGGACTATTCAATATATATTCCCCCATGGTTAGCTTGATATTATAGCATTCTCTAGAGAAATTTATAGTTCCTCCATTTGCAACCATTACTTGACATTCTGGTGTTGGGTATAGGAAACAATTTAATTTCTTGGCTACCTTACAATGAATAAAATTATGGGTGCTACCTGAATCAATCAACATTATTACCCTTTTCTTCTTGTCCTGTCTGCTATCCTTGCGAGTTTGAGAGTGGTAATTCTGCCGATTGCATTACATGATATGGTCGGATTCATTTCTTCTTCTTCTAGGGTTGGTTCCTGGTGTATATCCTCTTCTTTTTAACTTTCTTGTTCATTTTCTTCCTCCTCTTCACAATCTATGTAAAATAATTTCTTCTCAGCACACTTATGACCTTTAGTGTATTTTCTATCACAATTTTAGCAAAGCCCTTTTGCTCTTTTTTCTTCCAATTTTTGTGGTGTCAACCTGGTAGGTTGTGTAAATCTAGGCATAGCAACACTTCCTTCTTTATAGAATTGAGTGGTACGCTTCCTTGTCGCCATAATTTTACATTCAAATTTTCTTGCTAACTTTGAATGCCTTCTCTGATGAATCGAGGTTCCAAAACACGAACTTCATGTTGGATGCCTTCATCAACTTACAAATTACAGCAAGAGAGATCAATCCTGTGTTCTCACAGAATACTCAAGTTACCCTTATATTCAATTTTTTGAAGTCTGATGTCTTTGCCCACTAAACCCTTTTTTGAGATTTATCAATTGTAACAAGAAGGTGTTTCTGCTTTATATACCTCATAATGTGCTATCATTTCCTCGTAAAAATTGACAGTGACAATTTTTTTACGGGAGCAAAGCCATGATACCATACAAATGTATTTTTTTCTAAATGTAAAATTCTGAAAATCAATGCCTTTTTAGTGTTTTTCCATGTGTAAGTCAAAATACCTCTCCATACCTTAGTATCCATCTTTGTTACGGGATCCTTTCATCAAACTTCCTCTATCATTTTGGAATATGGTAGTTCTTCCCGCCAACATTAGAGTTTGTGAAATCACGATTAACATTTATTTTGTTCTCATCATGAGTTTCTTCTACTATCTTTTCACCATTATGAAACATTTCTTGTATCAACTTTGTCAAACCTTCCATGTCTGCTTTTAGATCATTCTTCATGTTTTCCATGTTGTCTTTCATGTCATCCATCTTAGCTTCCATGCCAGCTTCCATGCCAGCTTCCATGCCATCCATCTTAGCTTCCACGCCTTTATTCAAACCATCCATCTTAAGTTTCATACCTTTCTTTAGAAACTTCCATTTCATTTTTTGTTGTTCTTTGCGAGAGCGAAGTTTGTTGCATTTGCTCTTGTAATTTTGACATGTCATATTGCCATTCTTCATCTTCATGAGTAATAGTAGAGCCTTCTAAAGGCTTAATGGGTGTTGAATTCTTTTTAGGGGCCATTTTAGGATATTTAATATCTATTCAATATATTAGAATCATTAACAGTTTTTCAACTCAGATTTATGCAATTCGGAAAAAAAAATACACACCTTTTACTTTCTTTTGAGGAGATCTATATTGAAATTGAATTATCTCTGTAATTGATAAT